>JAHZNE010004190.1:0-13486 GCA_027744055.1 Callyntrura sp. NNG-2020
TATGGGTAACATGAAAGATTTTGATATATTTTCTGTTTTATGATAGTTTTATGTAATGAAATGGCAGATTTTTTCTTTGTAACGATTGATTATTTCAAGTAGGTTAACGGTGTTCCTTAATTTAAGGACTATTGTATATAGTTTATGCATACCGAGGGTCCGACGACAGGATAAAGAATAGACTAAAGGCAATAGTACAAAATTATTTGAGGATAAACAAGCTATACCCACATGTTTAGAGTATGCATGCAGGTAGTAATTCATTAATGTATCAAACTATTAAATACTAAAATCATTTAAATGCTTGTAATTTACGTATTCATACTATAAGTATGTTTGTCTGTCTGCCGGTCCTCCTGGTAGCATATTGACTCCACGGAGTAAACATGCATCATTCGTAGGTCAAGGCAATAGACCCTAAAATACAAACTGCCAATGTGGTAAAACCCCTAAAGGTTAACTAACTCCCTCTGTTAAATGAAGAAGAATATTTATTGCCCAAATAGATGTACTATGGAGAAAAATAGTTATTTAAGTATGTCCTTTCGGTAGTTTTTTTCTACAGGTGGATTACACCCTTTTATTTTTTGTAGTAAGTGGTTTATGTATACTACAGTCAAAATTGGCCACAGAAGGAGATGAGCGATGTTGTTACATGTAATCCTAAAGTTTCTTCACAACCCTGCATCTTTGACTTTTTCTGCCACAGCCCAGATTGTGTGTCCTGTAGGCATATCAAGGGGAAAACTCATTGAAAACTAAGCCAACAAACTTTCCTCTTTCTTTCTCTCTTTAACTGCCTGCTTTACAGCTAAAGTCTTGCTACAGCTACTTGTAAAACTAGCGAATGTATAAGCAGTTAAACTTTTCTGCATAAAAAAACCAGTACAAGGGGAGTAAAATGATATTTGAGGCTAAAAAAACAGCAAATGGAACAAAAAGTCACTTTGCCAAAAAACGAAATCCACTGAGAGAGAAAAAAGACGAGCGAGAGGGAGAAAATGAAGTTGATGGCAGTACCATTTTGTGTTGTTACTACCGCTGCTTTTTTTACTCCTGCTTCCGGAGCAAATGGGATGAGATGAGTAGGAGAGATGAGGAGATGAGAGAGAAGTAGTTAGGCATGTAAAAAGAAAGATGCGCGACGACGTTGTTACAAAAAAAAACTCAACGTGTTTTGTATATTTTCCAGTTGACTTTTTAGGAAATGTAAATCTGTGTTGCGCTGACGTATGACATATGCTGGCTGGGTTATACACAGAAGCACGCATAATATATAAGGTTGGGCTTTCACAGATTGGCAAGGCCTCATTTTCGGAAGGGAACCAGATAGCAGGAACTTCTTTCTGCCTACCTATACTCTACGAGGTACAGAGGTAGACTTCTGAAAAAGCAAAAGTTTTCGAGTAACACACGCCATCATATTTATGTACAAATGTAAATCTACCTTGTACACCTATAGGTATAAAAACAACATTGTGGACCCATGCAGTGGAAACATTATAAATATGCTCGTTTTTTATACAACATTCCTCCGTTCTCCTTTTCTTTTCAACTCTAACCGTGCCCGTGCCGTCACTTCTCTTCCTTTCTTTTTTGTTGGTGCTATTACTCTCTCTCTCTCCATCCCCCTCTCTCTCTCTGGCTAATGTCACATGAAACGGAATTTTCGGTTGAAAAATTGCAACAAAACTTTCATCAGCCCTTTTGGCAAGCATTTTAAGGTAGTTTCTTTTCCAACAAAGCAAACATGATATTGCTTACTTAGTATGTATTCCCATATACTAGTTAAAGTAGTCTATACTAGTAGTGTTATGAAGCCTCACACTTTTTATAATGGTGGTGGCGGGAAGAAATAGGGTTNTATACTAGTTAAAGTAGTCTATACTAGTAGTGTTATGAAGCCTCACACTTTTTATAATGGTGGTGGCGGGAAGAAATAAGGTTACGGTGGAGGAGATCCATGGGTGCTGTTTCTCCCCTTTCAGCTCTCTTTACTAGCTAGGTAGCAGCCTAGATGGAGTGCTCTCCTGATGGTTAGTGCGCACATTAATGTTTGATGATGATGATGACGACGACGATGCTGATAATGATGACGGCAAATGTCTACATATATATGCACTCCGCCTGTAGTTAGTTGTTAGTTTTAACTTGTTAGATACAGTTTTGTGAACAGTGGCATATCATTCTAGCAGATGACTTCATTACCACTACTTGGCTACCTTCGACTAGTTTCATATACATAATACGCCACATTATTTAAAGGTGAGAAAGAAATGTAAAAAATAAATACATAACTTTCCAGGAAGCCTCGTTGTAATAAGTACTACGGGCAAGATATGGAAGCACATTTCCAACAAAAATGTGAAGCCATGATGACGGTTCTAATGCTACTACTCCTACTCTCATGAATTCATTCATGTTGCTCACTTCCTCTTACTCCCGCTCCTGTTTTAATTTAATCTAGAATGCCTTCTTGACTGGTGGAGAGCTTCACTCTCTCCAACGGCATATACCCCTCTGGTTGACTACTTGACTACGGCCTTGTTAGTGGATGCCTCTGTTGAATTACGCACATAACTTCTCTCTCGGTGATGATGATAACAACCAGAATAGCACCTCAACTCAAGTGGAAGTAATATGAAGTCCATACCATAATTTATGACTACGTTCTCCACTCTGCGTTACATTTTGTTCCTCCTATTGTCGTTGCTCTCTTCTTTGCTCTCGCTTTTCTCGATTTTGCTGGTGCAAGAAATTTTAGGAACACGTGGTGGTGGTGGACGGGGAAGGTGATTGTACAGTCGTGGTGGTAGCGGTGGTGAGCCACAGTTTGCTGGAGGAAGAATATATGTTACTAGTTAGCCAGGGCCACATTCAGCAGGATTTTTAAAACCGTTTGGTGGTTCGTTGTCGTCGTCTGTAGTTGTAGATCTGGATACGATATCAGAGAGTGGTCTGATGTCATAATATTTCTGGAGAGTCTCCTGGAAAATGGCCCGGTGTCGTAACAGCGTGCGGCGAGAAAGAGGGAAATTCAAGGGAATTTCGATAGGAAATTTATACATTTAAAACGTACGCAAACCCAGGCAGTTATAGCTTTCTGTTTTAGTGTCACCTTCCAATCTGTGGAGGAGTGTTGTGAAGTTGAAAAAATGGGAAGCTGTTGATAATGCAGAACTATAAAGAGAAGGCGTCTTTTCGGAATTTCATCGAAAGGGTTATGACTGGAGAGTGGTGGTGCAACATCAACACTAAATTTATGCATGTAAACTCAATTAATTTATTCATATTAATACCCATAAATAACACCCACCACCAAACCAGGAAGAGAGCGAGGGAGAGACAAACGCATATCGTGCCTCTCTTTCGCTCTGTCTCTTTCTTCTCTTGAAATAATACACTCTTTTGGCTTTTGGTGTGCAAACTTGGTAAACTGGAGCGCAACACATTCATGCTCACATATATCCTACTTACTAGCAGCAATACACGGGTTTGTTTTGTCTAGATTTTGGCTCTTTTCTGCCTCCTCCCACAAACCTCCTCTGCTTCTCCCCAGCAATATTAATTCTCAGCCCATGACATAATAGTAAGAATAATCGTTGCTCTTGCAAAGAACCCGCTTGTCAGCGACCATTTTAAATAAAATAGAATAACAAAAGAGCGGCCGCCTGACGACCGGCAGAGAGAGTACATATGTTCAGTCAGTCAACAACGACGGGGAGGGTCAACAATGTCAGGCGCTGGTTGTATTTACCGAGAGAGAAAGAGAGAGAGAGAGAGAGAAAGAGAGAATTTTAAGGCTTATAGGTTTACAAAGTGACAGCAGCCGCACAAGCTCTAAAAATTTATGTGGGTAGTAAATGAATCCAATGCGAGGAATAAAAGGGGTGACAAGCGACAAAGGCTTAAATATACAGCGAGATAAGACTCGGGTTCGCACCCGACTACAAGATGAGATTTAAACTGGAGATTAAAGTTGTTTAAAAATATGCATGTGTAGGTATAACTAAACTGTTCTTATCTTGTATTCTCCTGTAGCTCGGTTACATGTGTAGGACGCTGTCAAGACACGAATCCTTGATTCAAACTTATCACAGCGTTGAATTACTATATTAAAGGGCTGCTGTTGATTAGGATAGAAGGAACCAGTTCCCGTATCATTCTACCATTTTCGGTATCAATTCATATTATCTCGTATTATCGCATATGCATGCCTAATCCGGACCGTATGTTGTTGTATGCTTTAGGTTATTATGTGTAAGGCATTGGTGCTGTTAGATCCTAAATGAAATGCAAACCACCATGAAAAGTTAAGCGAGGAAATAAGAAATAATAGAAAGGCTTAATATTTTGAGAGAAGTCCCTGTGAAACCGCACTTGATCCTTTTTTGACCGCTGTTCAAAAATCGCAGATTTATGCCCGCCTTAGCATAATGCACCCGCTATCTCGTTTCATTTAATTCCTCTGCCTTCTCGCAGCATTCGTGGAGAAAAGAACCCAAGAGGGAAACCGCACTACTTCAGGAACAAAAGACCAAAAGGAAGTTATGCAAGCGTAGCGTTATGAAGGGAGGGGTATTAGTAGAAGCAAAGCAGTAGTCGAATTCTCTTGTCGGACACTATTTTTATGACGTCACATATACCAGGAACATCTGAAGTGGCATTTGAAACCGGCAAAATCTCTTCTATACCCTTATATGTATGCTATATAAATACGGCACGAGTGTGCTTTGATGTGGTAAACCAACAGGATCTACCCGCTGCTGTGTTGTATCAGACTTATCCACCTATATCGTCATCAACGTCACTCACTTTTCATATCAAAGCTAATGATTTTTAAAGAAATATTCCTGGGCGCCTATTAATACAAAAATTTCGCTACGTTTTGCCACTGTCTTTGGATATGTCAGCCCGGTTTGGGATTTTCCGCCGAAAATTTAACACTTCCTTAATTCATTTCTAACACCTCATTCAAAAACAGGCAAACTAAGAGCACAAGAAATGTGATGATAAGAAACGTAATACTCGCCAAAACCTTATTTTAAGCATAGAAAGGCGCAGTGTACGAATATAAATAATAATATGCAAGACAAAAGCGAATAACTCATAACATTCGATACCTCTTTAGTCGAAAGCACTCAGAAACTCACCAAGCACAACCGTAAACTGCTCGAAACAAGATTCCTTTGATACACAATACTTACTTGCTCATCAAGGTACAAAGGAGCGATAACATAATCGGAATCGGTGATGTACGCAAGCATTGCTTTCTACATTCCAAGTCTTTCAAGGGTGACACTGCGAATATTCAAGACAGATATAATTCAACAATATTGTGAAACAAAATGAATGTCTCTCTTTCCCTCTGACGTGAGCAAAACTTTAAACCAAGCTGTGCCAGGAGTTGTCGTGTTCTTTTTCCTGCTGACTGATTGTAAGCACCATTACAGATGCCGTTTTTCATCCGATCCGTTTCTCTTACTGTGTCTCTCTCTATATATATGCGTGTTGAGTCAGAAAAGTTTTTACTTTGTTGTAACGAAAAAGGAAATGAAGGAGAGAGTGAGGAAAGGATGCTTTGGATTCTTAGAAAAAGCAACGCCGTGTGTAATTGTCACATGAAATAACAAAGTGACAGTCTGGCTTGCGATTAGATTAAAACAGCAGCAGGATACCAAACTAATTTTTTCCTAAATGATGAATTGAGAGAGAAAGAACAGAAAATTGTGTATTCCTTTTTAAAATTACTTGCTCTTGTTACGAAAGTCACACACCCCGTGTCCCTACGACATGTCTTAACGGAAAAATGATATTCTACAAAACTCTTGTCCTGTCTGTCTGTATGGTGCCACGGAGTGTGTGGAGGGAATGGATGGCGAAAACCCAAAAAAAGTAATAACGCATTAAGAAAGCCTGTCGTGCAGCACCCCACTACTCCCCACGTTTATTCTCCTGGGATGAAACACTTTATTACTGAGAAAAAAAGTGGCATTTATTTTGTGACTTTTCTATTGGGTTTATGCACACGCACCAAAAAATTTCCCCAGTCCTTTTTTTTATGTTTTTCTCACTTTCTTCCTCCCACCCCGCACAAACCCAACTTTTGTTTCCAGTCAAACAAAACTACAACATTGCTTGTCGTCCTTGTCGTCACTTTCAGAACATACAGTCATCTGATTATTACTACTTGTTTGAATTTATCCCAAAAAAACTTTCATACGGTATCTCAGGCATGATAGTACGTGTTGTACGGGCCACCCCATTTTACCTACTAGCTGTCTGGTGCCTGATATTCACCTTCGTCTGTCCCGTTTAACGTCCCATCACTACCACAGGCTGGGTTTTTTTCTCCAACGAAAATATTTTTTGTTCGGTAATTTAATAACACGTCTCCAAAGAATATGATGAGATACTGGGAGACTGCTAACAAACTTGACGTGATCCTCATCATCATCATCTTTTATACACATTGTACGCTTCTTACGGAATATTTTTCACGTTGGAAAAAGAAAAAAGGAGAAGTTTTTTTTTGTTCTCTCAATTCCGTTCATTTCTTCCTCGTAGTTGAGCTCGCAAGGGAAATCGAAAAATGTTTTCCCGCATCACTTAATCAATTCATACACAAACAGCCTTGTTGAAAGACTTCCTTTTTTAGGAGCAAGCTATCTGGATTTTCCAGTGGCGAAGTCGATCCTGCTGCGTGTCGCATTACTTATGGTTTTCCGTCTTGACAATGAAACAGACGGGGACGTTCAAAGGATCTTAGCGCGCGTGTATAAACGATTGAGTATTGTTTGCGGAGACGGTAAAAAAAGAATATGAATGAGAAAATCAATTGGATTCACTTTTACTTTCCACAAATACAAATAGTATTCTGTTTGTCTGTCTATTCATTATTACGTAGATACTATAAAGGGTTTGATGATTTTTCAATGGTTTTACGGCTCTACACAGTGAAAAATCTGCAGCCAGTAGAAAACAGTAAAAACTGGAATTGTTGAAAACAACTGAAATTACTTGATTTATGTGTAACCTTCCAATAAAAAGGAGCGATAATCTTGCACAAAGCGTTTTATCTTCAAAAAGTAATAAAAATCGGCCTAACTATTTTGACTAGTACAAATGGATTTGATCACGATACCAATTTCAGTGTCTGTGGTATTATTTTACACTTCTCTGACACACATGGAGAAGATCTATTACAAAAAATGCCTCACAAAACATTTTGCTATGGACAAGCACAAATTCAAGAAGCCATTTAAGAGATTATTTGAAGCCAAGAAGCTGGAACCTTGCAATGTATCTGAAAGTGAATTTGAAATTACATAAATAAATCTGAATTCCGAATATAAGTAAATGAAACCATTCGAATGCTATTATGCTTTACTTAAGTAAATTACGCATTTAAAAATGGAACCCCATACTAATCGTGTCGTACCACAATGCCCCATACACAAGTGTAATATGCCACGGCGATGTCGATGCCAAGTGCCAAGAAGATTTTCCATATATCCAGTCTGGAAACACCCACTCTTCTTACTGCGTACTCGGTATTAAGTGGGTGACAATAAGGGTTAATATTTTCCCTTCCGCATTCATCTCTGGAATTCCCCCTCCTTTTGCTACACAAAGTGACAAGTGGTAGCGGTTCACACAAACATCAACAAAAGAGCTTGTGGTACACACCCGCTTAGAAAGAAAGAGACAAAATCTAAAAAATGGGGAAAATGCTAAAAGCATCCTGCTTCTTGTAGTAAAATACTAATAGATCGACCTTTGCTCTCAGAATATCCTCTCGTTTTTTCCAAAGCAATGTTCACATTTACCTCTTCTAAAGGAAAAAATCGTACCGTTGCAGTACAATGTAATGTCAGGTTTTCTACATCCAACACACGTCCCTGATTGAGCTTTTTAACGCAGGAAAATAGTGCAAGTGGCATTTTCCTTTTCCCTACAAAAACAAGTAAACCGACCCAAGACACTGGGAGAAGAAAAAAATGGAGTTTTTATTCGCCTTTTACTTTTCTACATACGTTGTGTTCGAACCTAAAACATGACATGAAGTATTCATTTGATTTTTTCTCTCCTCTCCTAAAAATTTTATGCTCTTTTGTCATTCCCAGTTTTTGTTAGAATTGTGAAGTACACCAGTACACACACAGCACACACTCACGTAAGCTTGAAGTGGGTCCACACACACGCGAAAGGCATAGGAATTCTCTACAACTTCTGTGCATGAACAGATCATACAAATGTTTACGCAATTGGAAAACTTTCCCAGGTTTCCCATCATCATCCATACATTTCTGTTCTTCCAGGGGCCGCGTGCATAAACATGATCTTTAGGAGAGAAAGAGTACAAGAGCAGTGCTGGCTTCTCTGTTTAAAAAGAAAACACGACTGCTGTCAAACTTGGAAAACGTGTGAGTGGTGGTGGGTGAGTAACTAAACAGTACAAAGTGGAATGCATTTTGAATATTTACAAGTTATACAAGTTTTGCAGCCGGGAGGAAGATGACGAGAGAAGATTCGTGATGCAATGCACTGCAGCATTATTGTTTCTGCGGTGTTGTGCACCAGACAGGACTAATCGTAAAATAGACGCAGTTTCCATTTTGAGAGTGTGTAGAAACGTTTAAGTGGGAAAACGTCACTTGGCATGTCTCCCCCTCCACCACATCATTATTGGCAGTACCACTAACTAAAAAAGTAAGTTTTTGCAATATCTTTTTGGGGTTGCACAAAAAAAACATTTCACTGCTGACTTTCTGTTTTACAGCCCCCCAACCTAACGCCTACATATGTAAATATTGTATAATGTGATGGTATGATATATATGGGGAAATGTTCACCGATGTATCGTACGTACCTTTGTATATACCTATATACGCTTTTTATAGAATAAAATAAAAACTTAAAGTTAACCTGACTGAGAACACCACGGGAGTAGAAAACTATTTACATTTATCTAGCACTCCATTTTATATCTTGTAGAAGAATGCTCCTCCAACTTTTTCTAAACGTGCACCTTTATCTCCTCGTATGCTTTTTATAAAAATGTTCAAGTATGTACACTGTAGTACAGCAATAGAATGCGTAATAAAACTAAGGGGTTGATGATGACGATTAGGACGATGGGATATGCAAGTTCAAGTGCATTTTAAATAATAAAAAGCTATGCAGCTGATTTTTTTGAATCGGGAAAATGTTAACTACTTTTTATACCCGAGTCAAGTTTGGTGAGTATGTGTGTGTGTGGAACAAGAGGCAAATAGCAGTAAAAAACCTTTTTGTTATTTGGCTTCCTTACAACTCCTACTGCACTGCCATCATCATTATCATCATTATTATTATTATTATCATCCCTACCACCACCGCCACAAACTAACGACATTTCCACTCATACGAGGACAAAATATCATCATGATTTTATGCTGGAAAACACATAAAATTGCATTTTATGTGTGTAAAACTAAGCGATACGGGGAATGTTGATTGCGCTGAGAGGAGAAAATAAAGTGTAGTTACAGAAGAGGGGCACAAAAAATGGAAAGTTTTGTCCTTTTTGTTCACATTTCCTGCCCCGGCTACGTATACAGTTTACATGTATAAAACATGCACTGCATACTTTATCCTCTCTCTCTCTCACTCACTGTGTTCCTTTTCCTTTCTTCCACTCCATCCAATCTTTAATTTTGATTGTGAGTTGTGTATTTGTGTGCGAGCACTTACTCTGATTGTCTTTTACATCTATTTTCCACTTTATTTCTTTTCTTTTGCTGGGCTAGTTCAATTTTTGTCTTGTTGTTGCTCCTGCTCCGTCTCTGCTGCTCTTGCTGACGATGACGATGATGATGATGATACGCATGAACAATTGGTAGCAGCAGTTTGCACTAATTGGGGCTTATCGAGATTATGACTATTTTCCTCCTCCGCTGCGTACACTTCACCATTATTACGCGATACTTTTTGTTCAAGCTTGCGATGATGACTGTGATAATGAATCTATAATGCAAAGAAACTACTGTGTATTTGTCCAAGTGTATATGTGGATGGGGAGAGGGGTTCTTGTCTCTCAAAATATGTGAGGACACATAATATCTACATATTTATTTTTATACGCGATATAATATAGATATGATGGGTTGCTATTATTATCATCGTTATGAGGTTGCTTGTGTATCAACATCATCATCATCATCGTTCTCCTACCATTATTATTATAGCGTAGGTAATTGTAGTAGTCCAAGAGAAGAAAAAAGGAAATGTCAGCTTGCTCCAGCAGGGTATATAGCATAATATACTGTAGCATGTATAGGTATATATCATTGCAACAGTAGAAGTTTATATGGCCTCTTTAATGCATCCAAATTACATAATTTCCAAAAAGGAAAAAGGGCACTCTCCTTCTTTTAAATGAGATGGTAGTACATGTAGCCACGTCCTACCCCTTTCATGTAATGCTATTTTATATATATATACCTACACGTATTTTACTACTTACACGTGAATGTAGGATGTGTTAGAGGAGGGCGAGCAAGTTGAAGAGTCACAACTGCTTGCTTAAAGCTACAGAAAGTTTTTTTTAGCAAAAACGATGAGCGCGTACATAAATGAATATGCCTTCCTTCTTACACATGTGAGAGCATAGAGCTACAACTGTTTAAAACACAGCAGCAGCAGTAGTAGAGCAGGGGGTATAGAGCAGCATACCCCAGTAAGGATCTTCTTCTTTTCCTTTTATTATAATGTTAAAGCTTTTATTCCTTGCTGAAATTTATACAGAGTTTCATGAGTTATTATTATTACTTAAGGAAATCCCATTCAATTTTGCGCAGGGAAAATCGGGCCAAGATATTAAAGCAGAAATGGGCAACAATAAATAACGACCAGTCGGCAAGAATTCTATCCTTTTCTTTTCACTCGCGCTTCCCTTCCCCCTCCTCTCTCTCTCTCTTATCAAGTCTCTCTTTTGGTATTTCAGAAGGCGTATCTTTTGTATGTGCATTCTGGTGTGTAAGGTTGCAGGTATAAGTAGTTCTATAAGTTGTGTTTGGCTAACCAGCAACGAGGGCTGACGGTGTGGCAGGAAATGTAAAAGACCGCTTACTGCAAAGTCAAGTAATGATAGTGCAAGGCATTTACATAACCCCGTGGCAAAAAGAATGAAGAGAAAGAGAAGAAAAAAATCTTTCCATTTTGTGAGAGAGCTTTATGTGCGTGCATACGAGGGCATGGTAGGTGGTTCATGTTCAATACTATAAAAATGTGGCACAGTGGGATATTTTTGTCTGTTAAGTGAGATGCAGAAGGAGAGAGAGAGAGAGAGAGAGAGTTTGTTGTCGGGCACCTTAAATAGATGTAGATTGAGGGATTCATTTACTTCCACAGGAAAGAGAGAAAGAAAGAGCAAGAATAAAAGAGGAGAAAGGAACATGATTCCTATTCTGGTATTTTTGCTGCTGCTGTATTGTATGTATACCTATGTATATATGTGTATGTCTTGTAATATCAAGGTTTTATCCCTTCCACCCACCCATCCTTTTATACCCTGAAATAGATCCAACAGGCCTCACATAATCATCATTTGCATGGTAGCGGTGCATTTTTACTCCCTTTGGCTCTTTTAAAAAAGATGGGACTTCTCCGCTCGGACCAGTAAATCATTTCTTATGACCTGAGTCATGACTGTTGGCGCTTCGCTTCAGAACACTCTTTTATTAAAGGGGGATAAGTTGACGCGACGAAAGTACAGAAATTCCTTTTAAACGGGGGAGTATAATTTTATACTGCTGTAGGTTGGGGTAGTCGTGCAATGTAAAAAAAATACGCTCTACGTACTTTTCCACTTTCTCAGCCCACGTCTTGGAAGTCATTTCCTTTTATTTTTTTGGGGTGTCCACTAATATCACTCTCACTCCTGTACCCATTCACAGAAATCTTTTAACGCTTTTATTCATTCTGAGTGAGCATTTGAGCCACAGGGAGAAAGATAGATAGAGAGAGAGAGAGAGTGCGAGACCAACGACAGTGGAAAAAATAGGAATTTACACATGGTTTACTTCTCCGTCCTAGTGTGCTTTGATCTGTACGGTCTATCTTGCGGCGGGCGGTAGAGAGAAAAAAACTGTCCGTATCAGACGGAAAGCATATATGAGTAGACATACTACAGATAATCAGAATAAAAAGGCTGAGCGAACCGACGAACGGAACTCGCTTGACTGGCATCATCTGTGGGCTGTCTTCAGCTGTTTCGATCTATTTGTGAACTGCTGTACATACACACAGAGGACTGACCATTTCATTCATGGTCAGCAAAGTTTTTGCAAAGCAGGAGAAACTCCGGAGAGAATTAGAGTACTTTCCAAAGTCATTTCGCTTCCAAGAAAAGGAAGATTTTGCTTATGATGCGATGTTGTATAAAACGAGAGGTTTGAACCAAAATGAACTTGAACAACAGCTACGTTTGAATCGTTCTTACGCGTGTGGCTATTACGATACCACTACACATTTCAACGATAAAACGTCCGACTGCGGAATATATCAAGACATGCGAAATAGGCTTCTTTTTCTGAAGATTTTCTTTCCGAATAACTTTTGAGCAACTCTCCTTTGAAATCTGTGTATCTATAAAATTGGGACAACCACGGAAGGCTAACAGGGGTATTGTGATACTTGAGGTCACTGGCACCAATACCAGTTTACCCCAGAGACTGTTTACATCACTTTGAAGTTTCCCCTCTCCCCCCATCCCATTCTCTGTGTTTCTGTCAAAATTCCCGATGATAACATGGCAATATATCAGCGCACCTTACAAGCGGCGCAAATATCCATTAAATAAGAGAGAGCAGGCAGACATTTTTACACTTTCCATTTCCTTTTTTGTGATGGCACTTTTTTATGCTTGTACAAAGATAAAATTAGCTGTTCCACTCTACAGCCTTGTCGAGACGGAACAAGATCATAATATTACATAATAATATATACTTGCTTTATGCATTTACTTTTTCTTATTGTTGATTTGTAAGTTTTGGTGTGCTTGTAAGCTTTTTCTACTTGGCTTGGGGTTTTGTTTGCTGACAGTTGACAAGCGAACAACCCTTAAGATATCATTACTAGTGTGTGTGTGTATGTTTGTCTGCTATCAAAAGACAGATGCTTCTGGTATTGGCGTGAAGAACCAAAGTTTTTGGCTACTTTTCGCTGACTCAAGCGTTGGAAACAAAATATATAGGTAGCCCAAATGGTTCGTAAGTCGTAACTGATACTACGATTATTGGCGATGTTATACCACGGTTCGTGGTGTTTGTTGGTAGGGATCAGGATGATGATGAGAATGATGGTGTCACATAAGTAGCAGTGAAGTTGCAAAGGCGAAAAAAGGATTACTACTTTTTTATCTACTCTTTCTCTCTCTCTCTCTCTCTCTCTCTCTCTCTCTCTCTCTCTCTCTCTTTCCCTCTCTCTCTAACCAGTCACTAAC
>JAHZNE010004191.1:0-21916 GCA_027744055.1 Callyntrura sp. NNG-2020
AAATTATTATACTGTAAATATGACAGTGTTTTTGTCTTAATTTTTGTCCTGATGAAGATTAGAGATTCTATTCGAAAGCTTGACAATAAAAAATTTCCTTTCAATTTTTTTCCACCAAACAATCCCGTGTTATCTTTCATTTAGTAAATGTGCCTATTTAAAATGTGTTGAGGATTTAATAAAAATTTAACCGGTGTATAATATACAATTTTTATTTTCATTTTAAGATTAAAGGAAGGTTAACGTACAGTAACATTAAAGTCCTTATATATTTATGTAATCTACAAAAAGTAAAACTTTAAAGAGTATTTATAAAAATGTTTATATTCAAAACACCCCTGTTCGTTACCCAGAACATGCATCTTTCATAATGACACGCGTTTCTTCATTCTCCTTTCTTTTATTGTTGGTTATGCAGATCTGCCAAAGGTCTCTGCAATTTATTAAAGTAGCCAGAGGGTATGTTTTTACTTATGCATGCACCGAGACGCCCAAATATACCGTTTGTCCGAAAGGAAATAACATTCAACTTGACTAACTAAATTACATTTTTTAAATTGTATTTGATAGGGATAATTGCGGGGAATACATATTAAAATTCATACCTTCGTGTCTTTTCTAATTTCAAACATTTTAGCCATCCGAATGACGGATGTAAAACTCTGAGTTGACTGTAGTTGATAATACAATGCGTAGGAAAAATACACTACAGGGCGCA
This sequence comes from Callyntrura sp. NNG-2020, assembly GCA_027744055.1. NCBI lineage: Eukaryota > Metazoa > Arthropoda > Collembola > Entomobryomorpha > Paronellidae > Callyntrura > Callyntrura sp. NNG-2020. Next base: position 719 of record JAHZNE010004191.1, read on the forward strand.
GAGAGTAAAACCAGTTTCACGCAAAATTTTACTCATACAAACGCCAAGTATTGTTGAATCTATCGAGGAGTCGCTAATAAACAAAAAGTTGTAATTTTCTGTATGATCTGGTCTGTAAAATGAAAATAAAGTATAAAAACATGAACAATAAGTGTCCGTACCTCTTTGTCCGAAAGAAAAAATATATACTCACTGGTTAAGTTACCATTCCATTATAATTCTACGAAAGAAGCTCTACAGCTCAACCAATTTTAAGGCAAAATACACGCCTGTAATCAATGAAAGATGGTGTAGCAAAAATAATGCCATTTTTAAACGAGTACTGAAGATTATACAGTTTTTGCTTGTTTATCTACTGCCTACTTCATTTCAAGTCTAGCCTGTTATGTATATACAGCAACTACAAAACACAGCTACAGTAATAATTGGGTTCAGTCATACCACTGATCCCACCATGCTACAATCATAATGATGGTATGTATTGATGATTTAAAAAAATTGAGACCGATCCCACTCTTGCAAAATCATGAAATTCCGATGACGATTCTTAGAACATTTCAGCTATTTCATCAATCATCAATTTTTTATATCATTTCGTTTATTTAACACTGTTGGTGGTTTTTATTGTTGGATTTGGTGCTTGATAGGGAAGACCAACCGAGAATCACGCAGCAGGTAGGCAAGCAGTCAGATATTTTTCGAATATTTAAAGCTTGTATAAAAATGTGCTAAGTTTTCGAACGAACTAAAGACTAGTATAATGTTACATTAAAAACATCCTTTCTGGATATTTCGTAAATCTAACTCCATAAACCTCATCGGAAACTCGTTATTACTTAGGCTCCAACTGGAAGGCATTATAGATTTTATCAAATCATGATGTGCCCAACATCAGCAATACGGGTGCTTTACATAAGTACTGTTATCTTTAATTTGCAACTGTTGGACAACGTGCATGGGACTTCAGAAATTCCTCCGCCTGCAGCTGCTATATTTGTGACAGAAGCAGAAATCTCTGCAAGTTATGACTCCAGTGCAAACGTGACCGAAAGTTTGGATGAAAAGGACTCCAACTATGAACTGCACAAAATTCTTTTAAATGATATCGTCAACACGGATGTGGAGGTGATGCCTGGAAAGAGAATTGATTTGGAATGTAATGCAAACAAGCCAGTGCAATGGAGCTACCGAGGATCCGGTGTAATACACTGTATATTTACTTGGTGTTGTGCGTGACACTTTAAGGGAGACAATGTATAACTAATAACTTTAATTAATTTATATGGGATTACACACAGAAACCGGAATTTTCTACAAGCGTTGTAACAGAAGTTATAAACAATAGGGAAGTGCACAAAGCCACTTTGACTACTTTGAATGCCAATGAAAAGGACACGGGACTCTATATTTGCAATTATGCTGAGTTTCCTCGCATTGCATCGACGTATCAAGTGTTCATTCCAGGTAAATAAACTCTTTCAGCATTCATAGGTTTGATTTGATCATAATCACAAATTACAAATCGATAATTTATAGATATATAATAAATATATCTTTAAATTACACCCTCAGGAACGGAACTATTCATTTCTGAAGCTGGAAGGACCATTACATTTTCCAGTGAAACGTCTACTGTAACCATACCTTGTCCAGTTAGTGTGAGACGTGCCAAAGTTGTATTGCGGAAAGTTTATTACGATGTACGTGAGCACACATGTGCAACTATCCCTGACACAAATTAATCGTTGACAGTTGAGCTAATTGATAAACGTTTCTTTTATTGCCTTTTTGTATTTTCTGTGTAAATGAAAACAGAATTCTCTCCGCAATATCGATCCCCCCATTGCATTCTTTGATCCAAAGTTTGGTTTCAAGCTTAATATAAGAGACCTGCGAGATTCTGATGGTACTTACGTTTGTTCAGCATATCACGATGGCATGCTAAAGCTTCGGGAATACACTTTACGAAATGAACAACGAAATCACAGTTCAGGTATTAGATTTTCATGTCATCGGTTTTAGTTGCATGGTTTGCCGTGTGTAGCACGTTGTTAATATTATAAAGTTATTTTTCTTTTTGTGAATTAGTCACATTCCCAGAAGGAATGCAGGATGACATTAACCCTTGCCTCTCTTACTTCTGCCCTGGTGGAACAATCTGTCGTGTAAATCTTAACACTAATTTACCCTTTTGCGCTTGCAGACCCAAAACGAGCTCCACCACAACAAATTGCACGCGACTGTGTAAAAGTTCGCATGAATGTCCAAAAACGGAAAAGTGCCAGTTTAATGTGGAAAAGCAGCTAAAATTATGCACTCATGTGTGTGAAGATCATCCATGTTCAGAAAACGCAGAGTGTTACGTGGACGAACAACGAGGTTCTCCTAAATGCCGATGTCGGCGAGGGTTTCAGGGTACTGGAAACAATGACTGCGTAAGGATTCCTTTTGCAAACGTAGATGCCCAAGGAAATTCGTACTGTAGCTCAACAAAATGCGGTCCAAACGCCCGGTGCCAAAATGTTGCTGGAAAGGTACAATGTGTCTGTCATGTTGGCCATTTTGGAAACTGGCCAAACTGTGAGAAGGCTTGCACCCAGGACAGTGACTGTGATTTACAACATAAATGCTCAGTTGAAAAAGGGGTTTGCGAGCACGTATGCAACGACAACATGTGTGCTCCTAAAGTAAGCTGTGTATACACAATGTCAATATTCAACAGGTACATACCTAAACTGTAAGAAACTTTATAATATTTTATGTGTATTTTTCTTAGGCGGAATGTAAAGTTCTTCACCGAAAGCCGATGTGTTTATGTCCGCCCGGGTACACGGGGAAAGCTACAGAAGCGTGCTATCGTAGCCATTACTATTTCGTCAGCAGAAGTGGTTTGCCAGCAGCAGACGCTGGAGTTGACGTAGTAGAAATGGAAACAACTACTGTCAACTATGAAAACGACGATGTGCAGGATTACGAGAATCTAGCTTTGAAATTATCCTTGCCAGTGAGTGTTGAAGAAGAGACTACTACACCATCATCCACACAGTTGAAATTTGAAGAAAGATGATAAAAAATAAACATTTTCTGCATACACACGATGTAAGTAGGTACCAAAATAATATATGAATATTGAGCCTCGCGTTGCACATCAAAGATTCAACATCATCGACAAAAATGACCGAACAAACAAACATTTAGCTTTCTTTCAAATAAAAACTGCTGAATAACCGGCACGAAATAGTGTTATGTAAAAAGTATTTATTTTAGGTCACGCTAACAATAAAGCAAAATTGTTATAGCTAGTAGACAAGTGGTTGTACTGTTTGCCAAAAAACCAACAAATAATAAAAATTGTGAAAGAAGTATTATATTTTATATATGTAATAATAGTAATAAAAAATACAGAGTCAGAGTACTTCCACACTAGTTTGTCCTTGCACTTTTTGCGTATGTACTGTGTAGTTTTGTGAATTATTTTAACACAAAAAGCATAATGTTATTGGAAGCATCGCTGTATTTTTCATCCATACAAACAGGCTGTATATAATAAGCTAATGATATGTGTAATAATACTTTTTGTTTCACAAAAAAATCACAACAAAAATTTTCACGTTGAATCAGCAAAATGCTGTATAATAATGAGTTTTCGAGTCATCGATCAATCTATCAATTGTCAACGGCTCGTTTTCTAACAAAATATTTTAATAGGCTCACGCCACCTTTTTAAGGTGGCCTGGGGCTTCCTCACACTTCCAATCAATAGGGCAACATGATTGTTTCCCTTTACTGGTGGTGTAGAAATGGGGCTCGCAGTGCACTAGATTCAACTGATTGTAGATAGCTAGTCCACAGTTGACTTCCTTGCAGACCCCTCCTTCAGTAGTGAGCATTCCTGTTGTCAAAATACGGAGAACAAAATACGATTCATTGTTTGCGCTTCGCTTTGGCTATATACTTTCACAATTTTATAAAATTGTTTAATATACGTGTACCCAACAGTAAAATTACTTAACATGCATTATAATACGATGGTACGACGAGATTGGCTCCTATATTCAATGATAAATTAAAACGGATTTTTGCCGAATCATCAATCTCATTTCAAAAAGAAAAGATATCCTATATTGCTGTGCAGTTTTCCTTTTTTAATTCTTCTTCAACTGATGTTTATATATTTAATTTATAAACTGTTCAACACTTCAAAATTGAGATTCAAATAAAAAAAGGTGATTAACTTAACCGAATGAACGATAAATACAGGAGGGACGTGGGACATTAATTAATTAGCATCTAGCTGACACGACGTACTACATTTTTAGTACACTACAGTTAATTCAATAAATGTCCTCATTTCATTGACATGTTAACCATAGACATTACACACGACATAATGGCAGACTGGCAGCTCAACCTGCCAATCGATCCACGGGAACATACTTTTAAAAGCTACATTTTCCCATTATATATCGACAATGAATAAAGGTTAAATTAAATACTTGAAAACTACGTAACTGGGACAAATGCTAATAAAAGTAATGTATTCTACAACATAAATCGTGTTTTCCTTTGTTATATGTTATTGGCTGGTTCTTTCTTTCACAAAAAACACTTCTGTGGCTAGTGTTTATGAATTGTGCGTTCTATGTAGAGTCGTTTGCAGCCCAGCACCTTTTTGCGATTTTGCAAATTTTACATTACACCTACTCACCGGAAATGGAGTTTCAATGTATAAATAACCACAAATGAATTATGACCAGGGGAATATGAGATTCTATCATCAGAAATGTCCCGATCAGATTACAGAACAAAGGAATGAAACAATAGTAAAAATGGACTCACCCTTCCAATTTTTATTACAGTGGCATGTCATGCAGGGATAATCATCAGGATAGATGATTTGTCCCTCCACATAGTCCTTTCCGTTGTAGCTACATTTAAATGGAGCAGGCTCATTCGTTTCGCCTTCTAAAATAAAAAAGTCAAATGAAAATAAATAGTTCACTACTGGATGTGGGATTTATGCTTCGATGTCTTTCTAGCTCAATGACACGGGGTTAAAAACACTTACTTCCTGGGCAATAATAGTCTGAGCAGCATTCAGAATCAGATTTTCGGACCGGGACACAACCTGCTCCGGAAGGGTATGGTTGACAGTCAACTTGGGCACAAACGATTCGTGGAGGTCTTTCCTTTGTAGACCCATCAGCGCAGAAACAACCAGTACTGCAGGCACTGTCAGATGTAACTTCTGAAATGGCTTCTCCCACACTGTAAGTTCGATTTCCGAACCAACATACGGAACTTTTCTGGGCGGCAGCGATTGCCATTACCATTGGGGTTTCTTGAACTACGGAGATGCAAAAACATTATTTTGAAATTGTCAAACGGTAATAATACTGATAGTAATGATATTATATGAAATCATTAATAACTAACGTTTCTTTCCACACTTTTCGTTGCATTCGTCCATCGTTTTAAAATTATTTGAATTTCCGCCACATCCCGCAAAGGGCATTTCTGTACATTTCAAATTTTTTGCAGAGTAATAATACCGCACCTCCTCTTTAGCTTTTGATGAGTCCGTACATAATCCCGAGTCAGGGGGCAGGTCACAATCATCACATTTCCCTATACATAATATATTCGCAATTACAAAATTAAAATGGCAGTAAAAATAGGACCCAATTACAAACAAATTTCTGTATAAAATTCTGCGTACCTGTATGAATCAATGCAACAGCAATGCACACAATGGCAATAATTTTTGCCATGATTCTGTCCGACTTATTTCCTGTTTAATGTCAACTAAACAACTTTTTATTTTAGAAGTTTCTTATACACGTGTTAAACGGGAAGTGCTTTTTGCGAAAGTTTATTCAGCCACCAACCCACAACTGAGCTAAATAAGCGAGATTACGCATAATATATATACAGTTTGGATTTCTGTGCAAAAGTAACAATGATGGCAGAACAATCTACTCATACTTCACAGTAGTCACATCCCAACATCTCAACGTAGCAAGGTAAACTAGCAGTGCTTACGTATTACCTGGTAATTGGTAAAGAACCTAATGCAGTCGAATAATGCCAGAGATGTAAACGTCTCCACAGAATAATCGTAATGAACAGATGCAAAAATGTACAGTGTAAAATGCGAAAATACTCAATGCTTAAAGTATCTTTTAAACAATTGATATAATTTTGAAGTGCTATATGGTATGAAAAAAGTAACATGTACAGACTACGGACCTCCAATCTGTTTATTGTATTACGCATTATATTTATATTTTGTTGACGCATTCATTGTTATCTATACTTAAACTATGATTTCAATCCGTTACGTCTTTCGACCGTCCCGTCCGGCCAAGCACGTTTCCCCTCAAGAAGGTGGGTATAAATCACTTCATTGGTACATATATTAATAAGAATTAAGATTTTTGTTTGGGCTCGAGAGCCCAAAAGACAAAAACAGCAGTGGACCTTAATAAAGAATAGAAGATATAGGCAATAGTGGTATTTCAATTTCGCGCTACCTAATTAATTTTCTTTCGAAGTGTCTTATCAGCTTTTGCACATGACAAAACATATATTACGATAATGTAATGTAGACAGGAGACTTTACTACCCTCATAGGCCTCATACCAAAAACAATAATGCAAATGCATATTACATTATTGGTATGATGCAGTATGGTTCTCACTGAATCACAACTAGGTATAACAAGACTTAAAAACGTGTTAATAAAATTGACAATCCTTGCTCATTCATCAGGATCCATTATTCGTTGCATCGTATACGAAAATGAGTCATTTATTGTCAATACAATAGGGATGTTCATTACAGTTGACGTTGACAGAAATTTTTATGACAGTGAATGCTATTTATATAAATGGGAACTTTGCATTAAAGTAATTAGTATGTCGTGCGTCGTGAACATTGTCATTATTACTTCTTACACGCTATTGCTGCCAACATTTAAACCATGTTATGAGGTGAAGCATTATGTACACACATCAATGAGAATTTGAGGACTGAACCGTAATCGTGTACAGAAATGTAAGGGCAACGTCCAATAATGCAACAAAAAGTATATTGAGCATACGTAGGCACCTTTAATTCTATTCCGCTCAAATAATTACGTGAAAAACTTACAATACTTACGTGAATACACGCGTCTGTTACTACAATTTACTCATATGTTATGTTATGATATATCAGTAAACAAGCATTAGCAGCGTGATGTTGTGTACGAGAACCAACACCATTAATATAAGCATTATGTACACACATCAATGAGAATTTGAGGACTGAACCGTAATCGTGTACAGAAATGTAAGGGCAACGTCCAATAATGCAACAAAGAGTATATTGAGCATACGTAGGCACCTTTAATTCTATTCCGCTCAAATAATTACGTGAAAAACTTACAATACTTGCGTGAATACACGCGTCTGTCACTACAATTTACTCATATGTCATATGTTATGTTATGATATATCAGTAAACAAGCATTAGCAGCGTGATGTTGTGTACGAGAACCAACACCATTAATATAAAAATTGTTTTAATTTTTTTGTGATATGACAGGCCATTATTATGCTTACAATCAGCAGAACAGCGGCAATGGCTTTGGGATTCAATGTATTACGACAGCCGCCCCCACCCACTTTGTTGTATGCTTCCTTGCACGTGGGTCGTTATAATTACACTTATTATTTTGCCTGCAAAACGCTAATACAGTCTTTTTTTTCAAAAAGGACCCACGAAACAATACAAAATTAATATGATGGATTTTGAATCTAATTATAGTTTCAAACAATTCTTAAATATTTTAGCAATTATTTTGATGAAGGCTGTTAGAGTGTGCATCATGCTACAACGCTGCATATCCAGTCGTAAGTGCAAAATGGAAAAAAGCGAAATCGAGCATCGAACAAATATTATGGCTTGCTTGCATGGCAAACAAGGGTGGACGTCATAGCATATATAGATAATTGCATAAAGCTGCATATGTGAAGTAGAAAAACGCGTAAACTCCCAATTTTCGTGTCTTGTGACATGTTTTCGTGTCCTTTAAATGATAATCTAAATAATGGTTTTGACAATGACAATGAACTAATGCAAATGAGAATGACGACATTCTAACAAAGCCAAAATAATTCATACATTAGTCCGCACGCTCCCGCAATACGTAACATTCCATTTTCATGCACGATTCCTGGAAAAATAATAATGGCTTTCCATAAATTAAAACGAATGCCATTATGCCATTGCTAAAAGAAAGGGAATTCCAAAGGTAGAAAATGAAAAGATTTTATCTTGCCAACTTACAAACTGGCAAGCTTTGTCCTGCTGGAGAAGTACTAAAGAAGTGTATGTGTAAAAGATTATAATGAAAGTACCTAAATAAAAACAGCTTAGTGTCGCGTAAGCAAGAACAACATCAACATCCAAGCATGTATAGCATAGTATTTTATTTAGTAAGAAACGTAAATGCTTACATAATGAAATAACTTTGATACATTTTAATTGGCCCTGCGCTGTCGTTTACATCATCCGTGACAGTTAGCATTTGCGTAAAAGAGTAATTATAGGTAAACTCTTAAATCTGGCACAACGCAGCGCCACGGGATGGACACATTAAAGTTTACTAATGCGAGTTGATGGTTTTTACCGGGCAGCATTAAAGTTAATGCTAAGTCATTAAAGTCTTCAGTCGAGTCAAAGTTTATGCATTATTAGCAGTAATGATGAAATCATGACTAGGACTGACTATATTGATGCTGTGATAATAATAATATACAAAATAATTATATTTTAACTTTAACTAAAATACAATTTATGAATCATGAGATGTTCGATAAAGAATTCATGTGTCCTTGCTTTATGACATTTTGTAACTGCTTTGCAAAAAACGACTGCTTGTACACCTACGTTTTACACTCATCACCCCTTTTACGAAGGTGCACGCCGGGAACAGGCTTCAAAATAAAAGTAAAAGATGTTATGTCCTACTCTACTTGCTTATATCCCTTTTCCCTACCCCTACCTAAATCAAATCTTCTATCCCGAAAAAGTTTGGAAAGCTTAGGTATGTTTTATGTAAAAATAGTATATAGTAAATTTTAACTAATAAATCAACTGTGGTAGCATGTGCCTGTGACATTATAGTGAAACTTTAATTGAATTTGTTTGGCCCTCCTCCAAACAGTACCAAACATTTCTTGTTAGCTAGATAAACATCCTACTAGAATTATAGAACTACTCATTCTCATTCTCTATTGAATATAAAACTACCGACAAAAACGTTCTCCTATTTTGTGCATACCTTCCAGGATTTAAATATACCTGTATTCTGATTATGGTTATTTTTGACTCTGTGACACCATCTCAAATGGATGAAATACCGAATTTTTCAATTTCAAACGACCTCTCTGCTGATAAGAATGATCCAGATAATGACGATGAGCCTGTTGGTCGTCTGGAAGAAGAATCTAAAAAGCGAAAAGAGCGATTGAAAGCGTTAAGGCAAAAGCTCATGGGCGGAGCAGAAGAAACTTCCAAAAAAATTGACGCCCCTCTTCCAAAGTACGTTTAGGACATGTAAAAATTGTTACACATTTACATTTAAGTTTTACCATTACGGTATGTAAATGCATAAAATTAATTTTTGTTCTGCAGACCAGTGTTTAGAAGTTATAATCCGACTGATGAGGACCTTCAAAATGCGGCAAAACCGAAAGCAACACCGATTGATATCGAGTCGCAAGTTGCAGACAGTTTGGAGCAGAGCTCAGTTACAAAGTTGGTGGATGATGTTGTGAGTTAAAAATATGATTCAAAGTAAAGTTTGGAAAGGCTCGATGGGAATTATGAAAATATAAGCTGACAATAAATGTAAGCCGAACTGATTAAGATGACGGGTCCAAATTTTTCCTGCTCCGTGTATAGGTCCAAATTGCGGATAATTTTACATGTGTACTTTTACTTGTTTGTTTTCACAGGATGCGTCTGTTCAGCTATCATCGGATCCAAGTTTGCGAGCAGTAGATGATGATGAGTAAAAGTTCAAATATGCGCAATTTAGTGATTTTTAATTTATTTGTGTTTATATGTTAATCAGTGTTTGATGGAATGCATTTCGAAATGGTCAAAAATTCTTTATATTAAAGATACTACAAATTCCATATTATTGATTTTTACTTGTACATGACACAACCTTTTTAAATAAATTAATTTTTTAGTATTTTTATTGTGCTGGAGCCTATTTATAAAACTTTTTACTTTGTTTCAAATTGAGAATATCGGAAATCTTTATCACTCGGTATCAGTCGTTTTAAACGAGTACTTATGTTTACGGACTGTACATCAATGTTAACATGAGATAAAAGTAATTTTGCTAACAATTAAATCTGGAATGATTGCAGAACAGAGCAGTTTAAACTCATTTAATTTAAACATAAGCACCCCTCCAAGTTTCAAAAAATTAACACAAAGTAAACATAAATTTTACGACTTCTTTTTCGTTTGGTCCTTGCTCTTCTTCTTCGAGCTGGTTGCAGGTTTGTTTTTTCCCATGAATGTTACAACTAGCCCCAAGATCAGTACAACTGAAGCTATAATTGATCCCAATTTGACGACTTCGGGGTTTTCTCTCATTTTCTCAACAATCATTTCCGTGAAATCGTCACTAAAATTTAGAATAAAAACCAAAGCAATCACCTAATCTTGCAAATTGCAAATAACCTAATTGTACAACATCAAGAATACAGAGGTTACCACTTACAATGGTGATTTTGGAACTGGTATACCCTCCGCTTTTGAGTTTCTATAAAAGTCTGTTGCAAAATCAACGAGACTTTGAATATTTATGGTGTCAAGCTCGTAACGATACAGTTTTCCATGTCGGAACCTTAAAACATATATTTTAACAAAAAATTTGACATTGGTCCATTCAAAATTATACAAAACCGCATACTTCTGTCAACCTTACAAAATGAAAGAAGGTGTATCAGTTACACCAAATCGCCGTCCTGTTGCCCCTCCATCAGTAGACTTATCGACTCTAGCAGCATTTACTCTGAATTTTAACTCACAAGCAGCTGCTTCGAAAACGGCTTGCAACCTTTGGCTTTGTACGCAAGTTCCTCTCGTACTGCAAACGACAATGTAATAGTAATTAGTATTTCATACGGTTCCATTTGATAGGTATTTCGTCGAGGGCAGGTTTGGTCATCAAGGGTTCCAAAAGCTTAAATGCATTACGTACACTTTGGGTACCTTTAAAGGTTCCCCGAACCATGCTCTAATGATCTGAAAGATATCAGTGAAATGACAACGACACTTACAACATAACCAACCAATCTCCCGTTGTGGCACCAGTTGAAGCCTGAGTTAAATGCTCGAACGTGTCGTCATTTAAAGCTTTTACTGTTGGATCTTGACACTTTTGAATTTTGCTAAGCATTTCTTCTTCATCAATGGAACCTTGAACGACAAAAATTAAATAATTAAATAAATATGCGACACAAGCTAGGTCACTGGAACCACAATTCAACCACAACTCTAAAATAAAAGTGTTACCGTACCGTGATATAACATGGGGATTCCGTGCCGGAAAAACACCACTGCCGGTTCAAGATCAGGACTGTACAGTTTGGCCAACGGACTGGAAACTAATTTAACAACCCAAGCCCCCAACGAGTCCACCAATACTTCTCTGTTCATTGCCAACTCATGTTCATATTGGTCACACGAGGGACATGCTGCTTTACCTGGACAAATCAGAAATATTACAAACTTTGATACACTTATAACTAATGTCGTACATATGTCATACGCAATTAATTAGCAGCTAGAGATGTACAAGTAAGTGTCTATTTATTTGATAAAAAATCTCAACTTAATTATGTTAACTTACTGAATAAAGCCACAACATATTTTTCAGTTTGAATCAGTTTTAAAAACTCGTCATCAGAAACTTTTTCTAGTTTTTTCCCACTTGCCAGTACAATGCTGGAGGTAAAAAGCAACGCTGTTAATGTCCACCCAATACACATTTTAAATGGGTACCCCATTTTTGAAACAGGTGTAAATTTACTGCCGGTGCAGATATACAATATATCACAATATGGTAATAGTGCTAAGTGGAAATGAACTGGTGCTATGTTAGGAGTAACAAGATAGTTTTTTCCTGGTAGAGTTAAAAACTTCAAGATTGTGAATTGTTCTCCACATTCGATCAGTGTCTTCGTTTAATATTCTTTCGTATAGGAACACTTTTCAACTAGAAAATAGTATGTGTTTAGTTGTTTCCTTTTCCATATATGCCTCTACAATGCAACGCCGATAGTGACAGAAAATGACATTCTGTGAGATGAGATAACCACGTAGTAAGAACTTAAGAACATCAGCACATCTGTGTTATGCAATGTAATATATTACATTACGATACACCAATGCAATATGGAATGCCAACCAACCAACTACCAACAACGCAGGTGTATATTATTTGCTTTTCGTCCCTTTTCTCAGAGAGTGAGAGTGAAGCCGGAGTTTTAGTAGTTCGTCGGTCTCATCGTCCACCGCTTTTGTGCTGTGTTATTGGACAGCCAAAGCCACCTAGAAGGAGCGGAACACTTGTTGGCAAAAAGGAAATCTATCCTTGAGAAATCCATAAAATGGTGACTCATTGCCAGTTTTTTATATTGGGTTCGTTCTCTTGTAAATTTTATGTGGATTTTTCTTGCTGCGTCTTCAATACTTGTGACTGCAGGCATGTATGTGGGGAGGAACCGAGGAACACGGGAATAAATTTTAATAGATGAAGACGAACATAAAATGAACAATTTCTACGGGACGAAATGATTTCTTGGCGTTTCCTTCATACACTTAGAAATGCTTTACGATTACCATATGCTTCAAAGGGCAGATCATGCGCCTTCTTATTTTTAAAATAAGAAAAAGGTAATTATGGTCAGTATTATTCCTCGTAAAAAGATTCGTAGAGAGAAAAGTTATCTCTTTCTCTTATATAATAACCTTGCGTAATAGGACAATCATTGCAAATATTGCGTAAGAAAGAATCAAGTATGCATGATATTATGTGATTACGATGTGGTTGAAACAAAATAATTTACTTAATAAGATGACAAAAAGGCTTAGGACAAAAAGATGCCTAAAAGATATAATTTTGTTTCTTAATGTCAACCAACTAAAGTAGTTTTAACAAGTTCTTCCTCGCATGGCAGGAGAAATTTCATAAGCATCAACGGAACTGGGAATTGCGGAATTGGAGATCTTCCCAAACCGTCACATGAATTTTCTGATACATTTTCACCATCCGCGTACGAAATGACGTCGCATTTGGTTCCGATGAATGTCCTCATTGCCTCTAGGATTCCGGCAGCGATATTGTGATAACCTCCAAGAGTGTAAAAGGCAGCAGATTTGACAGTAAAAAGGCCCCGTAAAACGATACCAAGAAAATGACTTTTTTGCTTTGCCGCGCTAATTAAATGGTATACCGACTCGCGTAAATCCCCTGCACGAAAATAACATTTTACATATTAAATAAATCCTAAATTAGTCAGAAAAGTAATATTAGTTTCATCAATCTCTTTAGAAAACAGAAGCTTACATTGACTACCGCATTTTTCTGAAAAGCGTGCTGCCGTTTCAGTACTAGTGTCATCTGAACCCGTCTCTATATTACTGCCATTTTGTAAATTTGCAATGTTCAAAGCCATTTGACTTCGGATAAAAGAATGAAGATATAAAGGGGATTGATTCAACCACAGCAAATTCGATAGCCATATTTCTATCAGAGACGCCTGAGAAAAGTCATCTTTATTTGTATAGAATAACTTGACAAATTCTAGAAAATTAGTCCACGCAGGAGATTTGGATGAATATAAAGTCTCAAATCCAAATCCCAACGGTTTGCAAAAGAAGTTTTGCACAGTATCACCAATTAGCAGTGCATATGGAACTAAAGTGTTTAGCTCTTGGGTTATGCAACTGGCGTAACATTGAGTTCTGTCCTTTCCAACGATGGAGCCTTTGCATTTCTCACACGCATTCATTACATCAGTAATACCATCATCTAGTGAGTTACTGACTGTTTTAGCTTCGGAATAAAATGTTTGTTGGAATTGGGAATATTGGCTCTGTAAACGATAGAATACAGAGTTTCCCTTGATTCTATTTTTGGTGGGAAACGAAAATAATTTCGATTTGCTGTTTGTTGTGATCTGTTGAAACGCTTAAGAAATAATAACAACACAAATTAGTAAAAATTCACATTAATTGTGTCAATTATTTTGTGTTTAATGTACCTGTTTTATTAAGTTTATTCTGACGCTTAAAGTCTTGCAGCGGCATTGACAATGACCATGCGAGTACTATTTGGAGAACGAAAATTAACAAAACTTTTACCCTTGCCATTTTAGAGTTGCCTTAAAAATCCCCTAATGAAAACGCTTTACTCTCGAGAGCTGGTTGGTATTTGTTGGCTATTGCACACGAGTCGATGTAGTCGTCTGATAATTTGCAATGGAATATATGTATATTGTCAAATGCATTCATATAGGAAACGCATTTTTTCCTGTCCTGTTTCTTCTTCATGCTTTCTGGGAAATGGTATATATACATTATGCTGTAGTTCACAGAAAAACCAATTGTAATTGCTGCTAAGTTTTATATTACGTGAAACATTTGCCGAACGGAGATATTTGATAATTCTTTTTATTTTACTTCAATTGTTACATAAATTAAAATACCCATTCAAAATGTAAAGAACAATTTATGTACAATGTTATGCTCACTACTACTACAACATCTACCCTATGTTTTACATAATCTGCTATATTACGTAGCGCTGTAGGGCAATGTCAAACATGGCATTTGATTAAACAAGACAGTACTATAGTACACTAAAGTTTTCAAAAATGGTGGGCTCCACTGAAAATATTATTCACACGAATATCAGAGTAACTGTTTTGGCCGTTATGTAATATTATTAAATATTATCTAGCTTAATTCATTCTTACATATATGATTAGAAGTTACCCCTTCATAACATAAACATAGTCATTATTTTACTATTAAACCAATTTTAAACGTCTATGACTGTCTCATGTTCATTGGACAAAGGTAGAATAGCTTCCCTGGAATATGTATCAATAAAATGATTTTGAGGTCTCCCAAGGTCAATCTCGATAGATGACAACGATGAAAATCTTGTGGTTTGCGTGGGAGCAATGCTGATAATAAGAGGACTATTTGTTTTACTTTTAATATCTTCCTTTATTTTCGGTTTTTCATTTGTCCCATCACTGCACGTTCCAGTATCTTTACATGCGTCAGATCTTATAAACTGTGAAGCTTGGTAGGAGTCTGTAGCGTTAGCTAAAAAATGGTTGAACGCTGGTACACATACGGCTGTGTTATTTGAACGAACTATTTTACAAATATCCGTTGACTTTAAGCAGGGGGAAGGTGAACATGGATTTTCACTAGAGGTTGAGTTGCCACTAGTTGAGGTAACTTTGGTATGAATTTCTGTAAGAAGAATGTATTTTAACTTTCTAACCCAACACGAATCTGCAGCTTTGCGATCGTTATATTACTTGAATAAAAACTCACCTTTACACAACCCATTTAAGCATATTTCCTTGTCTCCGCATTCACTGCCATTTTTACCTTCGCAAGGTCTTGAAAGTGAGCACGAAACATAAGGATCTCCAATGTGATTTTCCATGCACCCACAAAATATATCCCCTTCCTCATTTTCGCGTACATTAATTATGCTAGCTTCATAGCAAATCGAATTTTCCCCACAAGCACTAATTACCCGTTCACCGGACTTTACAAAACATCCGCTAATGCTAGTATTTAATTCTGCCGGAATCTCTGAAACTAATAATTAATTCCGTAACATGAATATTTACCTTTGCATTAGTTCAGTGATCATCGTTTAAGAAAAAGGACTTACTTTCCAATTCCTCAACCTCTTCTGCGTTATCCGGTTCTACTTCGGAGGTCAATTCGTCTCTTGGAAAACCTGCATTGACTCTGTAACCTTCTGTCTTCAGACAGGCTGGTTTGTGCAAGAAAGGCATACATGATCGCCCTTTTTCACAAACACTTTTTACGTTGCAGGGGTTGACGCAACCCTGATGTCGTAAGCAGGCCAAAAAGTGGGGGCAATCTGTATCCTTTTCACATTTTAGATATCCTGCAGTTTTGCTACAGCCAGCAGTAGAATATGGGTCTCCAGCGTAATTATTGGGGCAAGCGCAGACAAAATGATGTTTGGACGCTTGGCAAACCGTGTTTGGCCCACAAGGTGAATTTCTGCCACCGCAATCAATAGTGTCGCTTTCACCTTCACCCTCTGTTGATTCAGATGCTAGTGGAGGTGTCGAAGCGGCGGGTGAAGTACCCAAAAGTTCTGAAAACAGGGGTACGCATTTATAAAATGGATCACCGGTTGCCCCTTCAGGGCAAGCACAACGTGGAAAGTGATTTCTCGTATGACACAAGGCTCCGAAGCCGCAAGCATTTACACAAGGATCATCACAGACATCTCGGACGCACATTTTATCATCCGGGCAGTCTATATCATAACGGCACTCTTGCCGAGAAGGAGAAGAAAGCGGTTTGTTATCTGGTCTTTTAAGCGGTTGTGGTTTCAAGTTGACTTGTTGCTTATTTTTGCTTGGCTTTGAGTTGTCACCCTTTTTACTTGGACGACACACGCCATCACTATCGGTGGCGTAACCGGCTTTGCAAGAGCAACTTATTATTCCACTAAAGTATTTACACACTGTGTTTGGACCACAGGGGTTGGGGTCACAGTAAGTTCTTTCGCACTGTTGGGATTCTTGTGTGGAGTACGGGTCACCTTCATATCCTTCCTTGCATTTGCAATACGGAGTATGATACTTCGTTTCGCAATTTGTATTTGGCCCACAAATTGAGTTAATAACGCAAGGATCTTGGCAGAGATCTTCTATGCAAGCACGGTCATTTGGGCAGTCATCATACGACTCACATTTGTACTCTTGTGATCCCATTGTAGAGGATGCCGGAGGTGGGTATTGGGTTGTATTTTCAGAAGGGGACACAGTTGATGTGGTTGTTGGTGACTTACGTCTGCATTCCACATATGGATTTCCTACATGTCCAGGTTGGCATTTACAAGTTGCTTCACCTTTTGGATTAACTCGACAAAATGCATTTTCTCCACACGTTTTATTAGCGCAGACTGTGTTTATCTCCGACGATGGAGGGTCAAGACTAGCCGGCGGGGTAGATTGTTGTGTGGGTGGGGTAGGTGTTTGTGTTGGCTCATTTGGCTTTGGTTCATATTCATCAGACGTTTGCTCTATTATGATTAGTAAAGTAAAAATGATATATGTATGCACATGATATTAAAATGCTATCAGCATGCAAAGCATTTCTTAGGTCTATGAAAAGTGGCACCTGACGCAGAGCCATTGTTCGCTTCATCATCCCGCATGACGTCGTATTTAATAATCTGAAAAGTATTGTTGTAATCAGAAATGCACAAGTAGGTCCCCTCCGGATTTGGTATTCTGCGAGGATCTAGTATGAATCCTTGTTTTATTTCAAAGTGGACCGAGTCATTCATGGGGCATTTTAAGACTCCCTAAAACAGTGAAAGGGGAAATAATTGTAAACTGAACTTTTAATCTTTTGCTACCTACATTCATTATAGGTACTATGTAACTATTGGGTAATATAAACACTTAATTGCTTACGTTTTCAGACTTTTGTATAGTGGCTATTGCTCTGGGCTCACTCAAACTGCAAGGTATTCTAATAGACTCGTCTTTATCATTATAGTACACGGTCTCCAATCCTTTATTTGTGAAAAGTGTGGCATCTAAAAACGAAAACTCAGATATTATTATTGAAGCAAAGCTTATTTATCAAAACGAACAATTAGTTAACTTGGAGTCAAAATGTCACTTACGGGTAACGAAAATGTACAAATAGCTGTATAGTCTTTTACTTCGTACACTGGTACAAATGTACCTGCCAGTCTCCCGTTCATTCAACTGCTTTCTGGCACCCAAAAACAAGTAAGCACTGTAAGATTTATTCCCATTGGGATCTTCTGTTGTAGTGGTATTCGTATTAAACTCGGGATCAGAGTCTCCTCTGAAAACCCATTGGACAGAGTATGGGGCATGACAGTAAAGCAATAAGGAACTCTCTTGGGCAGTCTCTTCTCCAAATAACAAGTCCGAGTTTCTGGATGTGTTAAGTAGCAGCATCTTGTTAGAATCCATTTTGACGTCCCCGTCAATACTGTCAGTGTCGCTGTCATCATTGTCAATCTCCATCTTATCACGCTTCACTTCATACGCCTCAATGGATGGAAGTACGTAAGGTGACGCGTACAGTCTCACCGCATCAGAAAGCAAAGCCCTCGCATCGTGGAAGGCGACACCAAGTTGCAACGACACTAAAAATGGTAAAGCTGAAGTTATTAATGGAAACATGCTGACCACCACATACGTATTGATGAAGAAATATTTCAATGCGACAGCACTTGTATCCTTTTCTTCATTAGAGAGAGTTAAAAGTTGCTCCTATGTGCAATCTTCAAAGCGCAAATGAAAACTAAACAATGGACAACGGGAAACGGGAATTGAGTGCACATTTGCATTGCTTTTAAAATGTACTTGTGTATTATAAGTACCGAAACGAAATGCTATATAGATGAACAAATGGTATAGGATTGTCTTATTGTTAGGAAAATGCTAGTGATTTCAGTTCTTTCACAAGAACCTTAACAGCAGAGTGATTTTGCAGTTGATCCCAACACCACTATTCCGTTATAATATACAGGAAAAGTAAAAAAGGTAAAAGTTGAATGCTACACAGCCTTTCGTACAGTCTTTCTATTCAACATCGCTTTGGTCATAGTTGTGTTGCATTACTACTTATTATTAGAAAGGAGTTTGGCAAGCTTCCGTGTTTTTTCCATATATACATTTCAGACCTAATACGGCGTCGGTTTGCCATGAAAAGAGATTTTTAGATACCTAACTAAACACCGTTCCTTTTACTTTCATTTCTCGTCGTAATAAACCATATTCATATTCGTGTTTATCAGATAAACAGGGTTCCCCCGAATGTGAAGGGCCGCGGACGTAAATAGTAATATCTGTCTCTACTCTGTCCATTTAAATTTTCTAATCATAAATATTTCATGAGTTCGGCGAAATATTAGCATTGAGTCGTAGCTCGTAGATGTCTTGCATCTTTCACCCCAACACGAGATCGTTTACTTTGAAGTAGGATCGAGGCTCAGTCAGCGTAAACTATCACTCCTTACAAAAGTTTTTGCTAAGTTAATCTGTTGTGAACGAGAACTAATGTGTGGCCTAAAACAGAAGTGTGAATAATATAAATATTGTTTTTATGCATACATTTACTACTGAAATGTTGTAATGTTGTGTAAAAAATGTGTACCAATGCCGCTGCTACGAACGAGGGTTATGCATCCCTAATCTGTTGGTCGTTTGTCCGTACATACCATTTAAGTTAACTGTTGGAGTTTGAGCCAAAACCAATCTTCGGACGGGGGTGTAAAATTACTGTACTTTGATGTACGCACGGAACACGCTCCTTTTGGACGAACTATGTTTCTCCTTCCTCCAAATAAGAACAGGTTTAACTTTCTGGTCAACAGTGATTATATAAGCACACACATCAGTTCTTCTTGATGGTGTTGCGTAAATTAACGAGCAAACCGTAATAAGAGGTGCAAACCGTGCTTCAAAAGTGTACTTCCATGCATATCTCTGGTACGGGAAAGTGGTGAATAGTTTTGCAAATTCTCTCATTAACCTCTCTGATGAACCGACAATTAAAAACCTAATAATTACAAAGCTTTTGTGTAGATTTTTGTGGCTTACATATTACTTTCGTTTCTAGTCGTAATAAATCATATTCATGTTTATCAGATAGACAGGGTTCAGATAAACGAAAAAGATCTTTCAAGATTATTCCTCCTTCCTAAAAAACCTAAAAACGATGAACAGTTTTGTAGCAGGAGGATATTAGCGGGACGTATAATTTTGAAACAGAGTTTACATATAAAAGTAAAAAAAGGTTTAAAAGTAGTCATGAAATAAATTCGTTCTGTACTTAAGTTTTAGTTTTGTAGGTAATAAATACTGGTGGCTTTTTTGTTTGTTTTTTTAGAATTGCAAATACACCCACCCTATTATGGTACACACTCAAATAACGTTTTTTACACCCACCTCTTATTGCAAATCCCTGCAAAAACAGAAAAAGAGTAGCAATAAAAAACAACAGTAACTCGAGTGTGTAAGCATACGGAATACGGATACATGTGGGTTAACTACCTCTTTTTAACACGGTATAAAACCTTATATGGTCGGTGAGGGGTGATGGTAATAGCATGGCACCGCATTAACATACGTATTTTGATGTAGGTACTTCTCACGAGAAGAACAAAGATGATCAATAGCGATAAATAATTTAACCTGATGATCAAAGGAACTATACATGATCCCTATATGCAATTAGGTGTAATTGTTAAATAACGTGTTCAATATTAAATATATTTAAGTTAAATTAAACTAACACACCGATTTTCACGTTGAAATTTTACATATATTTAAAATTAAGAAAGAGCCAAATACTTACAAGTTTTACTGCGGTATTACGATTTTGGTTGTTTAATTTAGGAATCTTAAAAAGCATTGGTTTACTTACATTGTCATTTGTCAACTACAATCATACTATGTATTAACATTTATTCAAAATTTATTTTTCGCGTTTGGTACTAGAAGTATTGGAATAAACTGACAATTACCGTTAGATTTAATTTAATTAGATGTACAGTTTTAAAGCTATTTCATCATTCATCATACGTTTTTCTTCTGACAATTGAAACCCATGCAGTTATCTGTTGGTGCAGTGTTCTCGGCTTTGCTGCATTGAATCCATGGTACACCAATATAACCTGATTCGCATTCACACCTTGCTAAATGTTTGACCACCCTGCAAAGATTTGGGTAAATCTTATTTGGGTAGACCAAATAATTAATTTTCCAGAGAATAAAATTATTTTTCCAGAAAACGTCGCTTATCATCTGGAAAAGTTAGGATCCTAACTCAGCCAGAGATTAA
>JAHZNE010004192.1:0-13668 GCA_027744055.1 Callyntrura sp. NNG-2020
TCTATTGGCACAAAACATTTAAACATTTTGTAATAAGTCTGAAGAGGTCGCAGAACTGCTACGTGGAAACTCGAACTTCTCCCCGATTCTTTGTACATGTACCTCTATTGTTGAACATGTAACACACATTTTAGATGAGTAACCACAGAACCCTGAAATTTAACTTATATAATTTACAACGCTGTTATGTTTATGTTACCTTTCAGAATGAACTAGTCTACTGCATGATATCGAGGAACGTGCAATTACATGTGGAAACAGTATTAATGCAAATGCAATGATACAGTGCAGTACAATACCGCGACATCCTTTGTTATGTGATATTGCTTGTAACTAAAATTTGTGGAACAATTTATTGACAAAGCAGAGACGTTGTTCTCTGTTAGTGGAATGTTAATCTCGAAGGGCTTCTTCTGAGGATAAAACGATGAGAGAGAGAAATGTTCAATAATTTTCCGTATTTTCTATTAAAATATGCGATTTTTTTGTTAATCAATATTTTGCCTTTCCTGGTAATATAATTTGAAATACAATCACAAGCAAACAAATATGTACCTTGAAATATGTGCATACCTGACTTATCCCTCCATAATGGACGTCAGGAAAGACTAACCAAAATCCGCTTTGATCCATCTAAAAGTTGTTTTCCAGTTAATGGTTCCACCCCTGAATTTATTATGTTAATTCAATTTAATTCAATTCAATTCACACGCAAAAAGGTGGAAATATATGTATACACACATTAGTTACATGTGCAACTATAAAGACATAAAGGCCATGTAAAAAATATATTTCAACGCTGCAAGAAAACACTACCTGTGACTGTGACTAATGCAAATTTACAGGCACCTATCTAACCTGCTGCTTTTCATTGGATTAGATTGCTTTTATAAATTTTCCTTCTTCGAATTTTCACTCAGCCAGCCATAGCGGCTTACTTAAGAAGTGCTGCCATCAAAGGAACGATAAAACATTAAAAATGTAAGGTTTACAAGAAAAAATGTTAAATCCAAAATTGGCGTAGAGAGCCGATTGACGGCTGGCATATTGTGCACGTTCTGCAACGAAAATAACGTACGTGTGTGCATGAAAGAGTAGAGATAAACTTATAAACTTTGTCTTTTTCTTTCAACGAAATCCTCTCAGGGATGTTTTGTTCAACAAGTGAGTGCATATGCATGCATATAAGATAGAAATTCATCAATATCTTAGTAGCTCCATCAGAAATGCCACTTTCACTTGTATCCTGTACTCCCCATTCACCACCGCCAAATTCTGTATTTTCATATTCAATTACATTACAACATCGTACCTATATTCGCATTATTGTGTACGGCACTCTGGTGATATCTTTTTATAGAGTTGTATTTGCGTCTCACTTTCTCCACCGAGCAAAGCACGCACACATCCCAGGAAAAAAAGGAATGTAAGCTCTGTAAGTACTCCAGCTTCCCTTTTGAGCTTGTAAAGCTTTAATGGAAAGTATTCTGATTTTCTCTCAGTTCCCCGCATTTCCTTCTCCCTACTTTACAGCATTCAAGGGAAGACAAACAGCTCAGAACAAGATAGACTTTGCTCCTGCAAGCATCCTCTTCAACAGCAGCAGCAGCCAAACTTTCTCCGCTTTCACCTATCGCTCCTTAAGTGGTTTTGAGTTTCAGTGACGTTGATATGTTTGTGAAACTTCAGTTGTTTATCTTTGTATTTATCTCGCCTTGTCCGACAGCTTTCATTCTTTTCGAGAAAAAGTGTATTACAATGTGATTACTGGGACCCCAGTGAAAGTAAGTCAGAAAGACGCACAGTGAAAGGGGATTCAGTGTTTGACACATAAAAAAAGTGATTTCTTCAATGATGTAGCATTCCCTCCTTGGGTAAAGCTCCTACAGCACACAGTCAATCTGTCCATTCCCGGATTCATCATCTAAAAATTTCTCCAAAATTTGTTTTTTTTACTTTATTCCGTTTTAATAATTATTCTGATATTCTCCTGGCGTCATTTCTCGTTTAATGGAAACAAGCTGGGACACAGTTTTCCGGGACTCGACCCGCTTCTGGGTGCAATTCATTCTAGTTCCAGTTGTCGTCCTTATCGGAGTGATAGGGAACTCCGTGACCACCTACATCTTAACTAGGAAGACCATGCGAATTCCATCCAACGTGTTAGTTAAATTATGAACCGAGAAAGTAGCTTGATAAACATTTTCATTACTAGACCAAATATTTATTCTGTGTATTTCCTAGATATTTGACTGCACTTGCCATATCTGACCTAATTTTCCTCGTATCCACGTTCACCATGTCTTGGAAACATTACCATTGGATGAAGTCGGTCGGACTGTACTGGAACTATATTCCCTTTGGCTTCTGGATTACAGATGCATCATGTAAGTTAATAGTAATCGATAATAATATAAACGACCACTTTGTAGCCTCTTCGTATTTTAACTGTAAACCCCGCCCTCCGACGCCACTTGGTTTTTGAGAAGTTGGCAAACATAAAGGAGAGTGAAGTAGAACTAATTTCTATTGAAAATGCAGTTTGCAGTTCTGTCACTACCCAAATAGTCATCCTATTTTATTTCCAAATTATGAGATGAAATACCCTTTAAGTACGTTCTCTGCCGTAACGGGAAAAAGTTAGACTTTCAATCTCCAATTATACGGAATTTACGTTTTCATTTATTCCCGGAAGCAGTCGTAAAGCTGGCAAACTTCCGTCATAATTTGAAAGTGTGGTTGTTATGACTTGTACGTCTTATTGCCTTAATCGAATTTTTCAGTTCCCTTTTCCCGTTTGCCACAGAACAATGGATGGCCTGATTACAGGCAAAGTTTGAAATTAGCATAATAACAATAAGCTCAATGCGCATTAAACTTTCTTCTCTGCACACACAGGTCAAGTGGTGACAGATTGCAGACATTTTGTGTGTGTATATGGTCTTGTGTAGTCCCTGCTTTTCTTTTTTGTCTCACTTCCCCCCGTGCTTTCCCTCACAAAAGAAATCACAGCATCCTTCATTTTACACACAAGTTGTACATTCTTCATCAACATCCTTTTTTTCTGTCCCCGCTGGAACCACATCTACTGACATACTTTTATTTAATTTAAGGCTCTACCTCTGTGTGGTTGACTGTTTCATTTACAATTGAGCGCTACATGGCTGTTTGTCGTCCCATGGTGATGAAGGTGAGTGTGTAAAAGCTTTCGTTTTGCAACTCTATACTACTCGCCGCCACAACAAAAAACAACTCATCAACCGTTCAATTTTTAATTTCCTTTTCCAGTCTCCGTGCACAGAGAAAAGAGCAATAATTGTAGCATCGATTGTGTACACGCTATGCTTTCTCCTTACCAGTTCCACTCCTTTTGAGTGGAGGTCCGTAGTGGTCTCTTCCAACTCATCAGAAGTTACACTGGTGGGGACTAATACGTCTGATGTAGCGGCAACGGGAGGAAATGAGAGCGATGCTACTGTAAGCAACTGAAAACCAAAAATGTTAATTTGCTGCTCTTTATGTACACTGTTGCTTTCCAATTCACTACCGTTTGGATCTATTCTGTAGATTTTTGTGTTGGAGAACACGGAACTGGGAAAGAATAGCTGGTACCGATTTGCATACTACTGGTTCAGCACAATTGTGTTTGTCCTGGTCCCCTTAATTATTCTCGCCATTGGGGACTTCTTCTTGATTAATGCAGTTCGAAACTCGAGGAAAGTTCGGGAAGCCCTTACAAACAGTCATGTTCATCGACGACAATTTCAGGTTTGTTACAGGCTACATTCGAATGCTGTATTACAAATCCATTATTGTTCCACGTTGCCCCATAAATGTCACTTTCATTTTCCTCCAGCTAATGCACCAAGAAGATAAAATTACGATGACGTTGATTGCCATCATAATTGTTTTCCTCATTTGTCAACTGCCCACTGCTATTGTTCTCATCTACACGGCCATGCACACCCCAGAGCCGGGATCTGTCGAAGACAACGTGTTGTTGGGCTTAGGCAACATTTTTAATCTGCTTGTTGCCATCAATGCCGCCTGCAACTTCATATTGTACACGGCCCTCAGCAAGAACTACCGACGGGTGTTTCTGGGTGTCTTTGGCTACAACTGGTTACGCCGTTCTTGGTATCGGAAATGGTATCCAGGGAGACAAGTGGTGTACAACGTGCCGGGGGTAGAAGACCCAAATGATGTATTTGCAGAAATAAATGGAGACAACAACGGGTACGTGACAAACTTGTTGACAGGCTAATGCTCTTGTCATTGTTGCGATTGGCTGGTTTACTCATTGTTGGACATTCTTTTGTTGTTTAGAATAATTGACATCACCGGTCAAAACGGGGACAACGCTTGCCCCATACCCAGTGACAACGTGAATGAGGAGGAGCAAGAAGATCATAATATTTTGTCGAGCACTGGTGCTTACCAAATGGCAGGAAGAGACCATTTGAAAAGATTAATTCTTCGAAGTCAAAATAGTGTTCCAGCGGAAAGTGCCCAACCAGGAACGTGTAGGAAGAAACAGAAAAGTTCGGTGGCTTTTCAAATCAACGACTTTCATAGTGTCTAAACATGTACGAGTGATAGGCTCATTTCCGTTTTTGTTATCTTCCAAGTATCCACCCTATAGTGAGTAGCATAATGGATGGAGGGCAGCTATAGAGCAGTAGTGTTTTGTGTGAGTGATCGAGTCGGTAGACTCTTCATACCCGTGAAAGTCAACATGTTGTAATCTTTTTCACAAGAAAGAAGGCATGGCATCTGATGACGACCAAGCTACTATTGAGCTAACTCAATTGAAGTAATTTGCAATATACAGGATGTGTACATGTGTACGTGTACAAACTACAAAGGATGTTTCCACACACTTTCAGTACAATTGTTGGGCAACTGTTGTACCAATTTGTAGCTCTATTCTCGACTTCCCAAAATGAAAGCAGTACTTGGCTTGAGTACGTTCATCGAAGGAACATATAGGTACGACGGCTTCTAATTTTTAACATAACATTATAGTAATAAGGTATTGTAAATACTCAACCCCACCGTGTTTGAATTATGGTAGTCACAACAAAGAAGGGACAGCACAAAACTATTTTTTTCTAAATGTATACACTAATGATATTTAGCTTTTATAATAGCAGCATACGCCACAACGCGATAATACGAGACTTTTTAATGAAGGGGAAAGGATGGCAATTTCCCAGTAGTGAACGCTTTGATCCCCAGATCAAAGCTAACTACCTACGTTACGTATTCCTTTCGCAATATGCTGGCTTGTGTCATTTGAATAATGAGTTTACAAAACGACGAAATAATAAATGGAAAAAGAAATTCATAGAATATGCAAGTACACATATATTATACGTTTTATTAAACATCCAACAAAATAGGCGATGTATTCAAGTAATAAGCAAATACCAGGAACTCAAATATTTTAGTTCAAATATGCATATCTTGAATTTGAATGTATGTATCAATAATGTGTAAGTCTTTTTACAAATAAATTAAAAAATATATATAGCATAATCGAGTTATGGAGAGTGTTCCAGTTAGTACTACCACCTTCACGCTCATATGTATCCATGAATGGATCATTGCTTCTGTAATACTGCGCGTGGAAAATTTAATATGCATTTTCCGGAATAGCAAACTCATCGTCGAATTTCGTATGTCACTAATCGGTACGCTGACCATTATTTCTCAAAATGGGGTTACCCACCAACACGCGCGTATTCCCTACATAATCCCGTCTGATTGTCATAAGAAAAGCGGAAACGAAGGATTATTTTCAAGTTTTGTTCCAGGATGTTGTTATTGCATTAAATGCAAGCATTTGCTTCAAACAAAAACCAAACAAAGTAATAATATATACTGGGTGGATCTCACCAAGTTTATTTCTTCATTACTCATCCTCTCACTTCATAATTCCCACGTGTTTTACATTAAAAATTTGGTGGTTCACGTAGGTACGGTCTTAAATGGTAAAATATATTGGGCAACTAAAGAAGGAGAAGAACTATATGCGTTGATACAATTCCTCCGGATTCCTGGCTGCGTATTAGTCACTATTTGTTGAATTGTAAGTATTAAGGTCTTTCTACTTATATAACTCGTGGCTAGGTAGGTTGCAGGTTTATTGTTATTTTTTACTTCTTCCACCGCAACAGTTATAACTATAACATTGGAATTTGAGATCTTTTTGTTTTTCCTTTGGGAGTTGTAGGAATTAAACAAAGAGTTCAGCAAGCTTACTTCATTTTCAAAACATGGGCTCCGGAACGGGGGGAAGGGGGAGGGGACCCATTTCCTGTTACTTATTAAACTCCGTATTATGAAACACAATAGGACTCGACCAAGGCAGGATTTATCACCTTCATTTTCCCTTTTTCATCCCCCCCGTTCCGTTGCGTCTGTAGACAGGGATACCCGATTCAGTTTAATTATTTCACCAGGCTTAGGTTTACAGAGGAAGTATTATTACGCTTACTTGCTCATTACATGTGTTGTTTCTGAGAAAGTGGAAATTTTTCCTGTTTCGTTCCAGATAGGATGAACTACAAGCTGCGAGGTATTGTTTTTACGCAAACATCAGTTTTCGGTAAACAAACAAAGAAAGGAGCAAACGTGACTGCTGCGGCAAGGGAAACCTGAGAAACATAATGGATTTTTCACCGAAATCCATACTTTCACTCACTCTCTTGCAAAGTATTAGTATTGCTGTCCTGTATCGTATATCATCTAGTAAAAATATATTATTTTAAGAATTCCTTGCTATTTACAACTACAACACAGTATATGTGATGGTCGAAATGATTGCAAATTGCAATATATCTCCGTCTCCTTTAGAGTCTGGACACCGGGCCTACTCACGTGTGGGTAACTTTATCTCTTGTACCCCTTGCCATTTTGAAGTGAAGGTGAATTCACGGCCATGATCATGGTCGACTTCATACAATAACTCTCTAAGTTTTATTAGTTTCCTTTTTCCCGTTTGTTTGATTTTTTTCTCTCGATCCGCTTTATATTAGGTTATTTCTTACAATAAGATGTATAGCAAAATTCTGAAATTGTACAATCCTGAAACCTGAACGTCAGAAGTCTATTAGTAAAAGAGCCGAGAGATAGGTTCAACTCAATATCCTCTCGGAGTAGATACAAATAGAGAATCCAGATAATTCCCCTCTTTATGACTATAACTCCAATACTTCGTATTCCTCCAGCAAGGATTTTATTTCGTCTGCCATTTTTTTGTGTTCCTCCGGATGTTCCTCAATCCATTTCAGCAGTACACCCTGCATCACATTTGCCCAATCGCTAACATCCACTGTGTCAATATCCAAATTTTTGTAGAGTTTGATCCCAGGTCCAACAGCGTGCATCGCAATCCAAAAACCAAACTTAAATTTTCTCCGCACCGATAACATTAGGTCCTAATGAGTAATTCATATTGTTATTAATAAATTAAGAAAGCTAAATCCAAATTTGCATCCAAAAATAGGTAGACATTGATAATTATTAATTACATTGAAAATATTAAACTTTCATTTCCGTAATTCAACTTACTTCACTGGAGAGCTCCACAGGATGACCCAATTGCTTTGTGACCTCATTCAAGGTCACTCTGTAACAGTCCAACAAATCATTAAATCGGGATTGGCGCACGGTGTGAAGAACATTTCCAAAGAGAAAGTACGTTAGATCCAAAGCTGGAGAATTGTACCGGGATGTCTGGAAAAAATACCAAGTAAACATTACGGAATTTCGGTAAAGCGACCCACGCAGCTAGATATCTCGTTGAACAAAATGATGGATGTGCCTTACTTGAAGATCAATAGCCATGTGATTAATGATCTTTTTGCTTTCCTTATCTCTGAGAAACATCATGTTTGTGCTTTTGTAGTCTCTGAAATAAAAAAAAAACATGAGCTAAAAACTCCAGTCAACTAGTGCAAAGAAACGATTTGCATACGCAAGCAAAATCATCACTGTTTTTGATATAATGTTTACCCATGATTTAAAACCAATAAATTATCATCAGTTTCTAGCCAGTCCCAAATCATGGCTGTGGACGTGCCTGCGAATGAGTTGAGTTTGGCTATCATTTCGTCTTTCCCATCAATTTGGGTTTTCTGCGTAAAAATTAGTACATGATTGACGGGTACCCAAATTAGTGTCTTTTAGTACAATCGCTTTCTGAGCGACCGGGTAATGCATAATTTTACGACTATAAATTAACATCTCAAAAAGAATTTACATGCCAATATAAATGTATACCTCCAAGATGGCTATGTTTGTTTTCACAATATTTTCACAAGATGTCACGATCATCTTGATCAGAGTATCCGTTTTAAAACCATCATGGTCGAGATTTGGATACTTCTGGAAAAACTTTTCTGCTCCGCCAACCTCCTGTATCACTGCGTGGGCCACGGCATGTTGCTTTGCTAGTGTTTTCAAGGGAAAACTAAAAAAGAGTTTTAATAATTTATCGATTATCGATTTGTAATAAACATAGGTATTTTAATCGCCATGTATGCCAATTACACTGTTGTCTCAAAGTCGTATAGTCCATCATATGCCAACAGCTCATAGCCTTTGCTAAGGACAAGATTTTCCAAGACAACCATGCTCTCATCGCCATAGTAACATGTGGGATAGAAATCCAGGTAGTCACCCAAGCTACAATTTTAATTTAAAAAAACAGGTAATTCATGAAGTAGCTACATCATTGCAATGTCATCATGTCGGTTTGGCGTGGGTTGTGTTACCCTTTTGCTTTACAGAGTTCTCGAGCGTCCGGCACATATTCCATGAAAAAGCGCGATTCTTTCTCGAATGCTTTTAAATCGTCCAACATTCCCTCGTGCGACGCATTTTCAGTGTGTAACTTCACAAATAAATGCAACGGCCCCCGTGGATCACTATTGTCCTCTCCGGGTTGAAACGTCACAGTAACAACCTGTCTGGAACTGGCGAATCCATCTCCTTTGGAACCGGAGTCCTCCACTATCACTTCTGAAACCGGTTCTTTAATTCCGTTGGATAGCAGTATTTCTGGAATTTTTTCCTTCAGTTTGAGGATGCATTCCGGTGAGCACATTTTTACACCGCTGTTATAACAACACCTGGGGAAAGATTCCTTTCAAACGTCCGTGTATCTCGTCAAGTGGTCAACTGATCATGCAGCTTCACAGACTATCATTCTATGAATGACAATATAGCAGAAATTTTGTATGATCCACCGATACTAATCGTGCAAACTCGCCATGTTAATGGAAGACTGGAGTAAGCCATATACTGCATTGTGTACAGCTTTTACGTGTAACATCATGAGCACTTGTTTCATGCAAATGTAAAATGCAACACATGGTACAAAATGTAGAACTAACACAGTTTGTTAACATTGTCCACTGCTTCAAGGTTAAGCTGACTAAAGGTGTTACTTTGATGCCACCTGAATGTGAATGATATATAAAACAAAATTATAGCTGAATTAGGGGTTTCCCAACATGTATGCTTACTAATTTCAAACCCCCATTGAAAGCAGTAAAACGACTAGCTATATACTTTATACTTGCTATGACTTGTGTGGTAAAACTCGGGAAATTTAGATGCAAAAAGAAACGCTTTAGACTAAAGCCTTTAGTTTTCAGAGCAAAACATTTCTGCTAATATTTCTTATAGCTGCATCATAACTACTTTAGGGAGGAGCACGCGAATGACATTCCTAGTACAACAATTTACTCGCTGCGTTGGCCGTCCAATTTTTTGCTTTATTCCAGTGCTCGGATCATCATTGTAGTGAGTCATCATTTCTCGCTTTATGTATTCACTTCAAAACATTCTTATATACTATACCTATTATTTCATTGTATCTGTCCAGACGTCATGTTTGAGTACACATCAACGTACCGATTGAACCGAGGTATATAAAANCTTATATACTACCTATTATTTCATTGTATCTGTCCAGACGTCATGTTTGAGTACACATCAACGTACCGATTGAACCGAGGTATATAAAAAAGTAAAATTCAATGACAAATGAGCTACTGCCGGTCGGAACAACATGAGTTGTACTTTTTCTGCAAAAACGATATCAAGGACAAAATATGACTACATATATATTATATATATTGTATAGGTGATAGGTGATTTTGTCCAGGTAAAACGGCAAATTTTGTTACTTGTGTCTACATTTGGCTGAATGTATCTACCTTAACTATTGCTCTCTGAGGCACTGTGCATCATCACACCATTATTATAGGATTGATTCGTCATGCTGCTATTATTTCCACGACTTTCAATAATGATAATCGAGAGTGCATTTAGAAAAATTGTATATTATTTTGTGCATTGCGTGATAATATCGTTGACTTGGACGAAAGACAAGTTTAAAATTGTAAGGCAAGGCACGGTAAAGAAAGAGTGCAAAGTACATATAGTAATCAAATAAAATTTGTTTACTGTTGAGGTGGGGATATTACATTTTTATTTAATTAACCTAAATACCCTTCCTACTTATACAATTTCTAAGCTACTGTATTCGTCCACCAATTTTTTGATATCTTCCGCCATTTCCATCCCCTTTCCCGGATTTTCCGCCATCCACTCGATTAGGAGCCCGTTCATCATATCGGCGAAGTTGCTCATGTCTAATTTATCAACGTCAACTTTTTTCATGAGTGTCATCCCAGGTCCAATTAATGTCAATCCGAAGCAAAATCCATATCCTATTCTCTTCCGATACATCATGAGCAATTCCTTTAAATGTTAAATGTTTCCAGTTTAAAAATGTAAACATTCAGAATGTTGTGTAACTGCCACATAAAACAACTAACTTTCCCCTTACATCATACGAAAGTTCCCTGGGATGTTCTAGACCGGTAGTAATCTTATTCCAATGGTCTCTGTAAATTTCCAATAATTCCTTCAATTTGGATCGACGAATATCTGGCTGGACGGTGGAAAATAGATATGTAATTATATCTAGTGCTGGAGTGTTGTACCGAGTGACCTGGAAGGAAAATGAAAGAAATCAAGTACTGCGAGAGTGAGGGTAGAAAAACAGTAAAACAATAGACGAGAATATTTGGCAGCCCCTTCAATTGTTGCGCATACCTGTAAATCAATGGCTACATGATGAACAAATTTGTTGTCGCCTTTTTCCTTCAAAAACATCATATTGTTACCCTTATAATCCCTGCAGTAAAACAGAAAAGAAAATTGGAATTTTCTGAGGCCGTCGTGTCACATTGATATTTTAAAAAATCGGTGCATATACATACCCATGGTTGAGAACAAGTAAAGGGTCTGAATCGACGTCATATCGCAGACATTGCATTGCAATTTCTGTGGGTTTACCCGAAAGCGCATGTAATTTGTCCAATGTAGCCTGTCCTCCCTCAATTTTGTTTTCCTTCATAAATAAATTTTTAGTCCTTTAAAAATACAGCGTTCAGACCAGTGAATAGAAATGATAAACAACTTGACCAGCAACTCACATCGAGTCGTCTGTCTTAATTGCTTTGAGAATAGTTACCGTTTAGAATTAATGCAGCTGACTAAATTAGACTAAATTGAGTGATTGGAGAAAGTTACCGTCAAAATGGTCGTATTATTTTTCAAAGCACTTTCAAATGACGAATTCATCATCCCAACTATCATTGGATTGAAGAATCCATCATAGCTGAGATATTGGAATTTTTGGGAAAATTTTTCAGTGCCACCATATTCTTGTATCATGGCGTAGGAGACGGCGTGATGAGTAGCTAAAGTTTTCAGTGAAAAGCTTTTGAAGTAAAAAATAATACATATTGACAGAATTTAAAAAAAATATTTGGTTGCGATAGTAAGCATATTTTCAGTTGTATAATACCTGGCAATCTCGAAATCGTGAAGATGATCATACGGAAGCATCTCATAACCGCGGCGAACAAGATCCTCCAAAATAATCATGTCCTCATCCCCATAGTAACATTTTGGGTAAATATCTAGCAACTTGTCTAATCTACAAATATTGACCATAGAAATTTGTACAGTTATTTTTCTATCGCCAAACTGAAAGATAAACGTATGCAAAGTACCCTTTTGATTCA
This sequence comes from Callyntrura sp. NNG-2020, assembly GCA_027744055.1. NCBI lineage: Eukaryota > Metazoa > Arthropoda > Collembola > Entomobryomorpha > Paronellidae > Callyntrura > Callyntrura sp. NNG-2020. Next base: position 12,111 of record JAHZNE010004192.1, read on the forward strand.
CAAAGTTTCGTAGCTGTTGGCAAATAGTCCATAAAAAACATAGCCTCTTTCTCGAACGCCTTCAACTCTTTCAACATTACATCATGGGAAGGATTTGTAGTGTGTAGTTTAACAAACAAGTGGAGCGGTGCCACCACGTCGTTACTTCCATCATTTTCAAATGTCACCGTTACACTCTGAGTTACGCTGGCTAATCCATCGCCTTTCGCCCCGGAATCCTTGACAAGGACCTCGGCAACAGGTGCGTTTATCCCATTTAACGGTAATACTTCTTTGATTTTTTCAATTAATTTAGTATTACTTTCCGAGCACATGATTGTTATAAAATAATTTTTAGGAATTAACTATAGAAGTAATAATAATACAACTCGGTTGGTTGGTTTGCTAAAAATTAACAGAAGCAACCAATACTCTCTTAAAAAAGGAAAGCGCAAATATTTTGTGTGTCATACCAACACCGGCGGAATGCTGATTAATAACAGATGGAGTGGAAGCCAAGTAATTATGCTTAGAGACATACTGCATTACATAGGTGCAAAGTAGGTGCACAGGCATTCAGAGATATAAACATACATTTAGACTTTTATTGTACCTAAATAACGTACAATACATGCTATCTGCGGTCGGCCGTCAAGGCCGTTTGATAAAAAATTTAAATGAAAAAAAAAATCAAACCGAGCTAGCACATCAATTACAATTCTGAAGAGGTTTTGTGTATTTCTCGTTCATACAGTATGCTTCTATATTTAAGGTATGCACACTGATACCTACATAACCATAAACAATCATGTTGCATGTATAATGTATAAATATTTAAGCAATACGTCTTGTCCCACAATAATTCAGAAAAGCAACCTGTTACAGCTTCCATAATAGAAACAATGTTTCAAAAGAGAATTTCATAATTTCAAACATACAAAACCATTTTATATCATGCTATTTGGTGTATCAATGCAATGGAACAAAATTACAAACGTGATGATAAATATTTCCTCATAATGAGTATGAATGTCAGTATGATTGCTGAATGGAGAAAGAAATTGTTGATATGGGAGCTTTTAGCTTTTGTATATGTCATAAGAAGTCAATGTCAACTTTTTAAGTAATTTTTACGTTACAAGTATCATTGCCTCGGTTAATAACTTTCATACGACGTCTGTCCGTCTGTTAGCTCGATATCTCAACAAAACGTAGAAATTTTGGAATTATTTCATGAATCAATAGTTACCAATATCTATCGCAGCTTCCACCTTCAGACTGAAGGCTTCAGTTACCGAGATGAGCGCATAAGGTCAACCCTGTGGGGCTGGGGAGCAACGTTGGACTAAACGTAGACCTTATGAAGTTATAATTTTGGAAAGTTTCATCGACAATCAGTATCAATAACTATGATTAGGCACGCCTTCAGCTAATTATAAGCTAATGACTAATGAGTGATCAGTTCAAACTGCAACGGATATACTTAAGTTAAATAAGTAATTTTAGCGACCCTCAGTGGGTTCAAAATTTATATCCATTTTTGCAAATAATAACAAAGTTTTGCATTTGACTCACTTTG
>JAHZNE010004193.1:0-14909 GCA_027744055.1 Callyntrura sp. NNG-2020
CCCTAATGTAACAATGACACAATTTGACAATTTTTTCAAGTAGTCACTGTTGGTTACCTATATATTTACATGGACAAATTATTGACAAGTTTGTCAACTTGTCGAACTTCAAATCTTATGAAATGCCATATCCCCATCAGCGCAAAAATCTGATTGTTCGTAACGGCGGCCCGCTGTATCATTTCTAATATTTTTAAGCAAAAGTATGTATGCTATCTTGACTGCATGGTGCATCTCATCTCATGAATATTAAAAAAGAAATGCATTTCCTTGAGAGTATATGAAGTTCCTATTTATGTTCGTATTTCATAACACTTTTAAGTTAAAAAGACAGTAAAAAATAAAGACAGCGGCAACTGAGAAATAGCATGTAAACACGTAACTCATTACGTGCTTAATGTCATTTTTTAAAAATATTCTCCGAAAAGATTAACATATTCATTAATGTAAGAAAGAGTGTAATGTTATGCAATTAAGAATAGATTACCTGCGTTAACTAGATGAACAAATATTAAATATAACACTACAAAATATACTTGATTATCTCGTACTAGTGCGTGAATCTCACCAAATTTACCGACATTAACTAATGGTAAATACGAGAATATATCATTTCATCTTTCATGTATATAATAAGCACCAAACACGTACATTTGTATAATTTATGTATAATGTTACAAGGTACTATTGTACAGTAAATTTTCAAAACGTCTTTTTGAGCTGTGTAAAAAAGCTAAAATTAGAAAGATATATCTCGAAGTATTTGAACAAAACGTTTATTAAAGTTTGACCTAGGTTAAAAGTAAAAAAGTCAGTTAGAAGAACCATATATATACATTAATTATTAAACTCTAATGCTGTATCAACAATGCTCATAATACATGTCATTTGATATACATATCGTTATTATTATGTTATGTTCATTATTATCATTCATATTCAGCATCATGCTAGGTCGCAGTTAAAAAATGCATTTACTTATGCGTATGATTTCGGCATAATAGCATGTCTCGAGAAAAATCTACTTTAAATTGTGCGAGTCAATTTGTGCATGTTCAGGCAATTAAAGTTCAATTATCGTTACCGTCAGGAACCAAGTACATATGCCGTGCTGAGTCTAACATTTTAATTGAAATCGCAAATGATCACTAAACTGTAAATGAATCAATAGAAATATATGTTTCACATAAAAGACATATATTCTATTTACCTTGATAAAAGAGTGCTTTTATAAAACTATTACGATTACCCCTGACCAACAATGACACGTACTCATCCTGTCGACCTTGTAATTGCGTAATCCTCTTTTCTTGAATTGTGTATGATTAAATTCTGGTCTGACCCTACAAAGCCTTGCAATATAATATGCACAAATTTGACGGTAGTGCCGTTATTTAAGAAAACGACTTAAAAAGCAATTTATACTAAATGTTAGATTAAGGTCCTGAATAAAAGAAAAATAGAGCAAAACAAAACTAGCCAGAATTAGATGCTTGGCTCTGACAAAGTCTTGCCTGTTAACATCTATGTTAGCCAACTATCCTTAGATATCCTGTTAGTGGAGAAAAATTCATAGTGGAGTTTTTATCTTATTTGAAATAACGTCATACGTCATACCATGCATATTTCAGTTTTCTAACCAAATACATTTATCTATAGGTACACAGTTACTGAACTTGACGCATGTCCAGTAATTTAAATTAATCATTGTTATTCCGTTTTCACCAGGATGTCTGAGAAATCTTACTGAATGAGTCCCAACAACGTCCGGTACATAAGAATTAACTTATTCCATTCTCAGCAGAACCGAATAAGTTCATGGTTGACGGTATATCATTATTCTCACGAATAGGATTAACAAAATACCTAAAATATTATACAACAACTTCTATTTGTGAAATTTTGTATGACGCACCTAGAAGAATTTGTGTATGCACTGATTTCTGAGACTAGTAATCACGTTCCTTGCCTGTCGCTGTCATTAATGTTGTATGGTCATTCACATCATGTAACCTTGATTTACATGAATTTTTTGGCAGTGAACTTTTGAACTCGCTCATTTTTATTATAATGCTTCTTTGATTTCCTTCAGCGCAAAGTTTGAAATAACAAAAAGGAGGTGTATCCTCCTTCTCTGTGGTCAGTATATAATTATGGTATATACTTAACTATTGCAACGTACAACGGTATAAAAAGCTGTCACATCACACTGACTATTAATGCATTTTAGCAAAGTTGTATTAATTTTCTATCTGATAATAAACTGTCCTTAAAAATAGAAACTTTCAGTTTTAAAGCAGATCTTAAACAAAATAATAAAAGTTAAACAATCCTTTACCTTTCGTGCAATCATACATTTCAAAAGCAAAAAAGTGAACCTATAATTAGCCTGGTTCATGACTATTTCATTTTGATGACATTGATATTGAAACAATACCGATGTACGATGTAATTGCAGTACACAGACAGTACATCGAGCTGCATTTAGAATTTGAAAAAAAATCATGTTTGCCCACGCTAATTTTGATCGATTTTGAGGCAAATAAACGGCAATTCTGAATATACAGATGTATATGGATACGTATGGGTTACACATGGACCCTGTGCCACTGCCACAGTTTTGTTAGAAAAGAAACATTAAAAATCGTGATTTGTTGTTTCATCACTTCTGATTTTGATCTGATTAGTATAGCGGCAATATAAGCGCCTTGGTTGTTGGTCCATCACCCTGCCTCACGTAGTTTACCACCATTTATAAACAATGATATTGATGGAGTGATGACGTCATAAATACCCTTTTAAAGGCATTCAAATCAGCGAAGGTGAATTGGTGATGTGGCATACATACATTTATTTTACTTCTAAATAGTAGTTAACAATGTTTCTTTCATATCAACGTATTTCTAACAATGAGGATTGCATACGTTAAGTGGCATCGCTAGTTGGTACATTGTTAAATTACAGACATTCAACCGGGCAATGTATTTATAATATCTCATTTAAAAATTTATCATCCTAGGAGCAGTTAAAATTTAAATTTTGTTACTATAGGTACGCAATTTGCTCCGTACCTTACAAAAACGATGCATTAACGTCGTTAATTCGAGTTGAATTAACCTTGTCAATCTTAATGTATTTAGAATTGATGTTGTGCATGCGTTTGCGTGATCTTGAAGAATATGTAGAGACTAATTCGACGTTATATCAAACAAAACAGATCACTTTACTGCACTGGTATAACTGCGGTTTTTGACTGAAGTTAAAACGTTTGCCTTTAAATCATCATTTCGTGATGATGTTACCACTTTGAATCAAAGTTTTCGACGACATCCGAAATGCATCATTTTCATTTTAGAGGTTTGTGGAAAATGTGCATAATGACGGCTAGTATATATTGAGCGAGATATCTTGTGACACTCACGTTTCACACATTTATATTATTACTTATTATGAGCTATTATTATTGCAGATTTCATACACCCATATTTTTGCATGAGATACGTTTATTATGCTAGGCAGCAGCGCTCATCGCAGTATGATTCACGAACCGTGTTTTGTTTTAGGAACACCTATCTTAAAATCAGTGCGTACCTACAACCTAGCGTTGCATAAAATGCTACGATAGATGTTTTTATCATCTTTATAAGGGTCATATTCTAAGTAACGCTATTGTGTTATGTCTGTTTACTATATTGTATATGTTTGTACGAGCACGGATTTTCCCCTCTGTCGTCACTGTTGCCTTAAAATGGATACGTTTGAGTATAAAAAGGCTTCTCTGAATTGGTTTTACATATCAGTCGTATTTGTATGTGTCTCGACTACTTTACAGAAAATAGTGTTCTTAAACGTCCCTGTTCAGTCTTTTAAAAAATATGAGGACTTTTCTTGTAAGCATTATATGATTTCAAAATTCACTGAAAATTTTTAAGACTCCAGAATTAAACTGAAAACTTGTGTTTTATAAACAACTTTAGGTGATTTTAGTCTTAACGGTGGTCACAACCGTATTGGCAGATGAAGTGGATAAAGCTGATAAAAAGGACGATTTTGAAACTGCGGAAGGTATAACCATTATCGTTTATCATGTACATTGAATTTAATGTTCATACTATTACATATAGTACCTTGTGTCATAAATGTGTCATTTAACAGGAAATTACTACGGAGGTCTCGGAGGAGGACATGGAGCGTATGGAGGTGGTGGCCATTACAATGGATGGAATGGTGGTGGGTATAGAGGTGGTGGCCATTACAATGGCCTAGGTGGATATGGAGGAGGCTACGGAAGTTACGGAGGGGGTCCATACGGAGGTGGAAATGGAAATTACGGTGGTAGTGGATGGGGTGGCTACAGGGGGGGTTATGGGGGCTATGGAGGGGGGCTCGGATCTCATGGCGCTGGATACGGTTCGTTAACTTAACTGTCCCTTCTAAATTGCGCGTTTTTTACCAATCCTTTAACAACGTACCACATGTGTTTTACAGGTTTGGGGTATGGTGGACCTGGAGGATTTGGAGGTTATGGGGGCCATAATGGGTTTGGTGGCCATGGAGGGCGTGGTTTTGGTTCGTCATGCTAATCTTACTTTGCACTTGCTCTAAATACTTGGAACAAATGCTGCTAGAAACTCGTTAATAATCAACGTTGAAATATTTTTGCAGGTGGATACGGTGGATGGAGTGGTTACAGATAACTGCTTGCTTTTATTCAACCACTTGACAACAGCACTCGATTCGAAAACTTGTGAAGTTTTGTGTTTAGTATTACAATATGTCCAGAAAACCGTAATCTGGCTGGACACTAATGGACTGTTTACTTTCTGTTACCTATATTATTCAGCTTATTCTAATATTTTCAAATTTCAAAATTTGATGGGACGCTGCTTAAAACATTTAATAGGGAGCCAGTAAAATATGGTATATACTTTCTATTTGAACTTTCTTACAACCACAAAAAATAGCAGAACGTAATAAAACTAGGTGGAATGATTTAAACCTTTATGAACAAAATTGTTTAATAACGTGTTTGGTGGGTATATCGTTTATGAGAAATAAAAAATGCCATTTTACTTTTGAAACGTGATTGGTGTGGCCTCGACTTGTTGTTTGAAAATATTGTGCATGGCAAGGTGCATGGCACCTTTATTTGACATGGTAAAGACTAACTAACGAAATCATCATGGAGAGCATAACATTATGCTGGCTTTATTTAGTCGATTAGTCGATGCTTGTGTAGTAGAGTAGAGATGCTAGGATGATGTCCAAATTGGGCAGCCCAGTTTACAATGAAGTTCATGTTTCCCCAGGAGTCATTGCACAAGACAACTTGAGTGTATGCAGCGGAATACTTGTTTTTTGTTTACTTTTGAGCTGCTTTGAGATGTTGGTGCTATCAATTGCTCCCTAGTGCATAAGACATTCGATTTTAGCATTCAAAGTCAATGGAATATTGAATAATTTGGTTTTCATTTGGAGTCATTTAGAGCAAGGTTACCTACTGTTGAGTAACAACACTGTCGTTATTTTATAGTATATATCATATATCATCATGAAGCTTTAATGTGCTCTGTTAATATCTCAATTCCAAGTTGTATTGACATGTGGTGACAAAATTGAAATCATTACAGTACAAACCATAAAACATTTTATAAATAAAACGTTTCTGTTACAACGGTTGGTGCTACTATTATTAAAGTAATATTTTAGACTTCTCTGGTATAATTCAAAAAAGCAAAAAATAAAATGGCTAACCCTAATGAACAAACTACTACCGATGGTAGTACGGGGCCTACAACAGGTTTAAAAGCAGTATTTCAATAAATCACTTTACATTGTTTGGTTCTTCCATCTATTGTAATGTGGCGGTGGTTCTAAAATTGTTATATGAGTTTCAGGTTGTGACATGTCTGAAAGTATGATGAGCATGGACATCAGAGAACAGCATGACCCAAGTTTAGATCATCTAGCTAAAGGCATGTTTGATAAAACTGCAGTTTACTTGCAAGGGGAACTAACTCTTGTACAGGTACAGTACAGTACAGTGATGAATTGCTAAACGGACTATGAATGAGGACCAACGATTTTGATTATGTTTAAATAATCTTTAGGAGGACTATAAACTCCTGGAAAACTTAAACAAAGCAACAGCCTCAAAGTATTCAGACATGCGCCAAATCTCCACAAACGTGGCAAGAAGTCTACACGATTTAAACGATAAGTGTAAGTACTGTAGTGCCATATTTACATGAATTATGTCATCATCGCTTACCCTCAAAACGTAATTTCAATCAATTTGCATTTTCAGACAAAAGTCTGGAACCTCACTTGAGACAAATTGATCAGATAGAAGACAGTGTAAATAAATTGGAGCAAGCTGCGTATAAATTGGATAGTTACTCCAAACGTCTCGAAGCGAAATTTAAATCACTGGAGAAGCGACAATGAGAAGTAATAATATTTTATTGATTATTTCAATTACAAAACGTCATGTCCTCTTCGTATTACGCACAAACATTACTTATGCACTGAATATTGAATACATGGAAGTTTTGTCGAGATAAATATGTACGTTTGTAGTGTCTAGTCGCATTTAAATGTTATGAATATTTTAAGGACTTAGAGAACATTAATGTATATTTCATTATTATGCAAGATAAAAATATTGTGTCGAAAATATTCACCATACTAACGTTTAAATGTTCTCACTAACGGGTAATTTATAATAAGCACTATTACATGGTATATTATACGTAATCTTTTAACTCTATGTGCTTTTTGTCATGATGGTCATACGTGTCTTGTCCTTGTCTTCCTTGTTTACTGTGTTACAATTCTTATCATGACCAGACCAGCAGAAAAAATAATGAATAAAATTTCTTTAATTATCATTCCGTTGTTCAACGAGTAGCATTAAAGTTACCGGAGGTAAGCTGCAATATGTAATTTATCTGGTAGCAGAATGATATTTTACTTTTTGTGATCTATTCTTTCTCTGGCTTTCGTTACTACATGGGTTAAAACATTTAAATGATAAATACGAAAATATATATTTTGTATTAAAGTGTTTTGTCAATTTCTAAAAGTTGAAAATACAAAAACATCTCTGTTGGACATAATAAATACTTGCTATATTTAAATGGTTTTTACATTTAAATACTCAAACATTCAAAATAAGGTAAAAATACACCATCAAATCAAATAAAATTACATTATCACTTTGCCATGTAATTGATGCGTTTAAACGAACCTCTTGACCTTCCAGTCTGTTGTAGAAGCAAGAAACAAAATATGTAGTAGGTTTTGGTGTTGATTAAAATGTATTGTGCCTATATTTACAGGTGGCAATAATGTTTTTTGCACAAAAAGTACTTAAATGATTTGGTTTTCATTTAAATCGTTTTATGAGGTTGACTAGCAATGAATTTTTACTTTAAATACATTGACAATTTTTTTTACAAGTGAATTTTTATTCAAATACTTTACTTACTCGCTTTTTTGTTAGAAATATTAAATACGAAATACAATTTTTTATTTGAATACACATATTTCAATGCAATTTTATTTAAATGGTCAATGTATTTAAGAAAGCCTGTCAGTCGAATATTTTCGAAATCACTTTTTGCATGTTTGTTTTATGTACAAAGTACATTATGGATAAATTACGAATAAATTCAATTATTATAAATTTTGTTTATTTGTTCCTCTTGTCATAATAATAATTTGTAAGGATATAATATAAAGGTGATCATATATAAATAATTATTACTATTACATATTTTGGATAAGTTTTGGACTGATAGACGTGATTAGGTGTATTGGCACGAAGTTACGCATTGACTCCTTTCAAAATATTTCGGTTTTATGGTACTCTTACAATACGCTATCCAGTATGATCATTTCGATAACCTAATATATTAAATTATTCATAAATTATTACTAGGTTTATTCACTTATTACCATAAATATATATATATAGTTTACAGGTTTCATCACCGGTTGATTGTTTACAATAAATGATTAAAACATTCTACATTTAAAAGCCGATATTTGGTGAAACGTTTTTGTCATGTTTCGTTTACGTAACATTTGCTGATGTAGCAAGACTACTTCCTAAAAAAAGTAAATGACATTTCGAGATCTAAATTGTAATTTTGCAAGGTGTCACTTTATTGTCCAGTGTTGATTCCATAACCAAATTGTCATTGTTAATAGCTACGGTACAAGCATACGACAATATAGTAAGTTCCCGACGAATCTACTTATATCTAATTTCTGGCACTTGTATGCATTATTATAATACTCGTCATAACTAACTATATATTAAATAAAAACTGACTACTAACAATTTTAAATGCATCTAAAATGCATATATATAGGCTTTGGGCTGATTGCGATTTGCTGCATCTTGTGAGCAACTCAAATTGAACAAAATAATATACGAGAAACGAGAGTAGGACTGCAGCATAGTTGACAGTGTTTTTTAAATCAACATAAGCATTATTGTGTAGCATGTGCCCCCTAGACTTGTCTCGGATCGGCTCAATGACAATTACTACGTTTTCTATACAAAAATAATTTTCCTAACCAAGCAAGTGACTGCTTCATCATCCGTCGTCGAAAAGAAGGCACGCCTTACACATTACCCCTTCAGTTCAAAGGCGCATTCTGGCTCTTGTTGATGTGTCCATTTATAGTAGAAAAGTTTATTTTTATCGAGAACTCGAGATATATACGATATGGATAGCAAATGTCTATTTCGATTCAGGGGGCACGTGTTGCATAAGTCGGGTTAGATAAAAATACGACTGGTACAGAATACAACTGGTATATGTGTTAAATCTAAAAAAGACAGCACACGTAATATTACTGTTTTGCATTGATAGTACCCGATCACTATTATTACAGAAGAGAAGAACAGAGAGATACATTCCGTTTATGTATTAAAGTAAAAGTTAGTTATGTATAAATTAATTAATTATTGACTATGTATATAGGATAGGGGGTTCGAAATACGTACACACCAGCATGCTCTGAATTATTATTTACAACTGAATAAATCTTCGTACACACATATTTCGACATTTTCCCTTCAATCCCTAATAACTTTCTAAATAATAAATGCAATTTTACATGTTTTCGTTTCATTTTCTTATTACTAACTTACTCACTCTGACGTTTTGGTAAACGATGAAGGCGATATATTGAAGGCGACCTTAGCCTTGCACAGACTGGTATATATTTTTTATTTACATAATATATAATATAACGTATATAAGTGAGTCATTTTACCATTGCTAATTTTTTTAAGGCAACAGCGGTGTTTGGTTGTCGAACCGATTTCTTTTATCTGGAACCGGAAATCTAAAATAAAATGCCATTGTTGATAAACCGTGATCTTATTATTTACAAATAGTGAACTGATTCAGGTTAACTATCATTTGGAATTGCTTCTGTCATGATGGTGATTAGAAGATGTAGTAGCACCTCCCCTATTCCTTAGTTTCTCTCTTTGACCATGATGATGCAAGTTTTCTGTGTTATGATGATGATGCGTCACATTATGGCCATGGTCTTTTTCAGCTTTGATGGAAGAGCTGCCGCTAACACCACCGCTTTCTTTCTTTTCCTTGTTTTCTGCAGCAGAAGGGAAAGCCACTTGATGTTGCTTGCGCATATGAGTTTTCCAGTAATCCTTTCTCTTCAAAAAGGAATAAACACATTTTCGCGTCAAAAGAAAATACAATCTACTTTGAATAATTGAAATAAAATCTGAATATATGTCATAATGTAAACAGTGATTTATTGGATAGTATATTGAAACCTTGAACAGGCTCTGACAAATCTGGCAAGGGTAATTTCCAGGAAAATGGACCCTGTAATGCTGGTAGTCATTTGACACTACTTTACCACAAAGGCGACAACGCTTTCTCTCCGCTGAACTTGGACCTCTTTCGGCTGAACTTGGACTTACGGCCTCAAATATAAAGCATGGACGTGGCGGAAAGGATCCCTGACCTGTTAAATTCAGTTTTTATGTAGCCACCAATTTCCCCATCAAGTCGCTATTTGAAAAAAATGCTGTGAGAAACAAAGCTAATCTATGTGTAACCCCCAAAAAGTCAATGTTTGTGAGGTGCAATAATAGAGGCAAAAATTCTACAAGATCAAAGATGATTGTCTATTTTTATAGTGAAAACAAAGGAGAAAGGAATGAAAGGGGTTTAGGATATTTTCTACTTTTGTTACTACGAGTTAGTACAACAGCTAGTCTATAACCAGCTTGAAAACTATGTATTCTGTATAAAAGGGAAAGGTACCACAAAAGAAGTGGGAAAATACTATAATAAAATTAATTTTTCAATACCAATGACCTTTTTTATCTAAGCAATCATTAATGAGCTACTAGAAAAACTACCGAGAAAAATGTTAAGGAACGTTAGTTGTCAAAACTGTCTACAAGTATATGGAAAACGAGATAAAGCCTCCCATATATGTAATGTGAAATGTAGTTATCATTAACTTAAACCAAAGCCCGTTGATAATAAATACCAGAAGATGACCTACTAAAGAGCTAGAAAACTAAAATCCCAGTGAATTATGAGAGCAACAGATCCATCTATCTCCATTAAAAAGTTAAAAATTGTGCATGCCAAACGTTATCTAAATTGTGCAGTTTAAGAGAACGTATAATATATATACCACCACCGATACTATGCCATACACAAATACTAAGAATAAAATTGTAACCTAAACAGTTACACACCTTCACCATGATGAACCAATAATACTACTGCAGACCAGTAAACCATTCTACTCTAATGTGATATGCGTAAATAAAAAGTATTAACGGCAGTGTTAAAAACGACAATTTTTCAATATAAAAATTCGCAACTGGATAGCATACCTCATTTTGCAATGAAAATGCTCAAGAGTTTACCGCAGCTCAAGACAAGATACCCTTTATAATAATAAAAGCTGTAAACCTTATAATGTCGCGACCATCCTTCCTGAGTTTGTACCCAAATTCAAAGTATAAATAAAAAATAGCTCCAATTTTCTACCGCAAGGGGGCGATGCAGTCATATCAAATTTTCATACTTCTTAAAGCCCTTATGATTAAAAGTCGAATGTTGAAAACTTAAAAAGAATTAATATCTGCCCAACATCTATTTGTATTGTAAATTTAATTTAAAGCCAATCGACAAAATCCGCCGAGATATTGAAACACACTATCGATCTGCAAAAAAACTTCAAAATTCGTTTTCTTTCAAGAGATAGAGCGTTTACGGCCGGACGTCACCGAGGAAAACTAGATACTACCAAAGGCTGGTCGTAAATAAATGTGCCACAAAACACGCAAGACAAGTTTTTTTTGGCGTTCGTTGGCTTTATTATTATTATGTATTATTACTGTAAGAACTTAAAGGTCTGTTATTTTCCAAACATTTACTGAACAGGTAAATTTAACATACTAACATAGATGTACGACACGATAACTATTCATAATAGTATATATTTCAAAAATTTATTTTTTTTACATAAGATAAAAGATAGGATAGGTTTTACATAAGTTCAATAACTAAAATCATCAGACGATTTGACAATAATGATTGGAGATTAATTCATAAACTTCGGTTTCAAGAAGTCAACATGTAGCACAGTAGTATAGTTTGTAAACAGAAAAGTGTATGCGCTCAAGAAATACTTAATGTAGTAGCATTCACGTGTGTTGGTTTTGTATCAGCAATAAAAGGAAACAGGTAATAATAATTATTATTATTATTGAAATAAAATAAAACAAAAACGGAAATCTAACAATAAAAACAAGAAATAAATGAGATTAATAGAAAATCGTAACAGTAAGTGAAGTTGATTATTGTTGTATTATGGACACTGAAATCATTGATGATATCCTTGAGTAGAAATGAACTTAAAAAATTCATTTACAAGACACTGCTAAACTTTTTCATACATTAATCATGTTAAAAGTACAACTATCAATGATTAATAATTCACGCAATTCTAAAACCAAGTACACAGTACACTTCATATAACTTTATAATTATATGAGAAATCATTCCAATGCGAACATGAACTTATATTTATATTGTAAGTGTGTTTTACATGTTATATACGTACTACTAGATCAGAAAGCACTCCAACAAACCTACATGCTCTTAGGGAGTACTCATATTAACTTACTTTTAAACTAATAATTACAAAAAAATATTAGCACACAAAAAAGTTACACTATCAATATGGTAATTTTTGGTATCGTCGAACCGGACAAAACGAGTTGTGCACCATTAAAAACACAGCCACTATATAAACTGGTCATCATTTTAACTTTTTTACAACTACAAAGAAACGAATATTAACAACAGTACAACCAAACTAAACCGAAGAAAAATTCATTTGCCTGTTATTTACTTTAGCTTGTGTATATATATCATAAATAGCTATATATATATTTCGCTACATACCTCCTTACATTTAAAAAGCCCGAAAATTTACATTTTACACTTGTTTACACACCGTTTATTTTGGACATTTTAAATGCTAAATATGTAAAACAATTCCAGTTCCTTTTCCCTAAATTGACTTTATCATACTCTGTCAAGGCAGATTTTTCCACAGAATTTTTTGTTGTTGAGAATGAACAGTTAGTAAAATTCAGGCATGTAGTGCTCCAAAACTCATATTTTTTTTAAAGTAAGTTTATCATAGCATACTTTCTATCTGCAGTCATTGGCCAGATAACAGCAAGTAAAATTTGTGTTAACGATAGCCTTTTATCTTGGTAGTAGTACCCTAATTTTAATTGACAGTTGATATTTTATAAAAATCAATATATTATATTTGTAGTTATAATTACTACACAGAAATACAATGGACCCGACACGTGTGTGGTTTCATATTATTATTATTATTAGCGCGGTACAGCACAGCTAAAGTTCGCACATTTTTTATCAGCGTATTTTTGGTTCTTAATGTAAATCTTTGATTCAAATTAAAAATGCTGAGTGAAATATTGGTGCAAAAGAGAAGAAGGAAATATCTGTAGTAATAAGTGTTATATATAGCTCCAACAACAAACTGTAACAATAATGACTAATGAGAAACCAACTCGAATGAGCTGCCTTTCTAATTAAAACCATCGACAAATTATGACATCACTAGAGAACAACTAACACGGCACACCAAAAGAATACAAAACTTACAATACAATAGTTTTTGGTTAGTAAATAGCCTAAATTGACCTAAATAAACAGTAAATTAAGCTATAGAAAACACAATATATATCAAGCTAAAACGTTAGCACTGTGAAATACTGACACTGCAGAAGTAGTGCAGTAATAGCAATAAGGGAAGAGCAACAATATATATATATATATAGAACTACGTACGGCATCTTATGCTACATTTTTTCACGAACACTTTTTTATTTACTTACGTAGTATGAATGAAGATCTTAAGTTACATATGCAAAAGTCTTCACACTCACCATTTTTCATTCAATAATCATGACTTTTTCTAAATAATGTTCTGAAATTATAGATTTCATCATGAATCTTACAGTAAAGAAACAAATGACAGAGATGTCATATTCAACCCTGGTTTTAGCGTTGGCACTGCCGCAGTTCGTGGTACACAACCTTTCAAACCAGGATGTCATCACTACTTCATTCAATAATCATGACTTTTTCTAAATAATGTTCTGAAATTTTAGATTTCATCATGAATCTTACAGTAAAGAAACGACACTTTCCCTATTATATATCCCTTTGTATCATTTACATGCAGTCCATTTATACCCCTCAATGATGCTGATTATTAAATAAGTTTAAGTGCATAATGTACATAACATATATATCTTATGATAACTTATGATTCCAATAATAAAGATTTGTACATGTTAGCTGTTAAATTGCAGCATATATGTAAACTGTTAATATGATGATGGGAAACAGAATAAAGCAAAAAAACTGCTTAATAGAAACTATATAAGTTGCAACAATGGATTGTGCTTTGTTACCAAAATGTCTAATACGAACGTAAATAAACTTTTTGAGACTACTTACTACAGCAGCGTAATGAAACTTTGGAAGTCTAGAAAAGCAGAATTTTCAATCGGATCTATACTCTTGATTGGTTTGGATGATCCTACATGAAATTGCAGCTTATATGTTAACTGTTAATATGATGATGGGAAACAGAATAAAGCAAAAAAAACTGCTAAATAGAAACTATATAAATTGCAACAATTGATTGTGCTTTGTTACCAAAATGTCTAATACGAACGTAAATAAACTTTTTGTGACTACTCACTACAGCAGCATAATGGAACTTTGGAAGTCTAGAAAAGCAGAATCTATACTCTTGATTGGTTTGGATGATCCTACATGACTAAAAAATTTAGAATTTTTCACGGGAAATAAGTTAAGGTACTCAGAGTTAAAACCAAAGCCAAAATTAGAAATGTATTTCTTAACTAACTCTGACACAAATCTATGAAACAAAAATGTACGTCTGATTCTGCCAGTGTACATCCTCAATCAAACCCCTTCAACATACTCAATCACTAGACGCTTATCAGAATTTTTTGGAAGTTTCCATTTATCTATGTACACGTTAAATATATAGTCCCTTGATGTTGGTCTGTGTGACTTGTTTTTAAATTCTGCGAAGTAATACCGTACATACATACAAACATACATGATGATGTGTAACCCATTCTATAACGTTTTGTTAAAAAAGCCTGGAAATTTATATAAATAGCCAATAACCCTAAAAATAACTGTTTATGAAGTTTCGAGTTTCCCGAATTATATGAAACGCACTTGTTACTTTTAAAATTGCACGATTCGTGTGGTATAAGAATTAAATAAAACGGTGTAATCCACCTT
>JAHZNE010004194.1:0-49853 GCA_027744055.1 Callyntrura sp. NNG-2020
TACATGGACAGCGTGACCCCGTGTGGGCCACATAAGGTCCCACTCAGAGCCATATTCCACACCATTGAATTCAGCACGTCCGATAACATATATTTACACTACAATAAACGTTATTGGGGTTGGGCAACTCAAGACCTTTCCTTGTGAGTCACATTGTACATCTCTATGTACTAATCATCATCTAGTCACCATATAGTACAACTACTCTATGTCTTCCGTCTCTATGTGCCGTTTTATTCGCTAGAGTAATGATTCGGTATGGGTTACCAGAAAAAGTCTGAAAATTTCTTTTATTTGAACTAGAGTGTGAAGATACAAACAGACAGCTCTGGCGAAATCAGTAGCTTACATGCTATAACATGCAAGTTAATAAATCTGCGTCGCTTCCAAGTCAGTGCTCAGTGCGGTAACTGCGTTTTACCTACAAATAACTTCTATCCTTTATAGCATTATTCATAACCAGAGAAATCTCTCAATATACAGCAATCAAGCATCATATAAATGGAATGCTTATTAATATTCCGTAAATGCAAAAATGTCTAAAAACATACAATTACGTTTAGAAGATACAGATAATTTATTATATCTCCTTTCAATGATCACTCAATATTCGATAAAGCAAACAAGATTGCAGGTTATAAACCTGACTACATGTGTCAGAATTTTTATTGTCTTTCCACCTCTCAGCTTCCATAGCTTGAGTCGAGTGGTTAGTAAATATCCAAGTTCTCCCTTTCACCGTATTGATATACCAATAGAAAGTATGCTGCTACAGCAGAACTAGCGCTAAAATGATACTCATCGTTGTAAGTTATTGTATCATAGTATCATCTCATCTCATTCTTATTTCACGATCAGTTTGACGAACAAACTCTTCTTTCGAGCAAACATAAAAGTACATTGTTGGTCACTGCCCTTATCTACAATTTTATGCCTTTACACACAGATGACAGAGTCGGCTGCAAGGTTCTTAATAGATCACATCTTTCCTAGGATAGCACGGGTTTCCCATAAAGTAGACTGAAGAATGCTACCGAATTTGTTACTACTAAAAATTCGATGCCATTGAACGCTCACCATTTCCATGTGGACGTGTACGTTTTAGTTGTTGAGCAACACAGCAGCAGGTACTAGATACTACCACCACTGCCGCCCACTTTTCAGCGAGGCAGAAATTATAATATTTCCACTTCATCGTCGCAAAGGATCATTTTCTGCTACATGGCTACAAGCAAAGAATAAAAATAAACTCTGTGAATACAACGACAAACTTCACGCGATCTCCATTCCCCTTGATCTCCAGTTCATTGCTATCAACGGTTTCTTCATTCCATCTCAAAATCTCAACTCTTTTTTACGACTCCATCAGGTTCAGCACCACTGAAATAAACCCTTAATTTTTAATGGCTAATTATTTCTCCACCACCACACAACTATGTCGCAGATCATATTTCAGTTTCATAAACAACCGAACGTCTATACTGGTGACAATATCTAAACTGAAATGTTAAAATTCGACATTGTTCCTTTCTCACGAATCGAATCATTGTACAGCCATACTCGATATCAGAAAACTCATAATTTGTTTTTATGACCATGTCGTTCATATTTAATGTGCAGTCAAGAAAGCCTCTTCTTCCCTTCGTATTGATGTCTCGCCACGAAAGCGACGGAAAAAAATAAATGTAATTACCATGTTGTTTGGTTTTCGAGACAAATTCGTAATTCGTAATGCGTCATCACCAAAGGAGAAAGACGATAGACTACAAAGATGTGATAAAAGAAGCAAAGAGGCTTAATGATGCTCACACAACAACAACAATAATAATAATACCTAGATGAGAATGGCAACCGAAAATGTAATAAAGTTACTTGATGCCCCTTGATGGATACTTAATTTTTCGCCATAATTTTCATAGGAAGGATATCGTTTGCATCCATGTATTACTTTGCATTCATCTGAGCTCCCTCGCACGACTGACGACAAGCGTTTATGGGAGAAATAGATATGCGAGTTGTACGTAATACATTAAATTAGTACCTTGTTACAATCAACAGCCTATTTTACCAGTGCAAAAGTAGAGTTTCGAGCTGAGGCCTCCTTAATGTTATTTCCATATCCGTTTTAATTCTATAAAATTCTCATGTCATGCCTGCTCCACACCAGCGCAGCATAGCACACGGCTCCTCACAGGAGCTAACGACAAAAATTAAAATAGTCGAGCTGTTGATCTTTCCTCACTATTATTCTGTTGGACATCGAGCAGGAGACAGGGCGTTTTGGTGGCTGGAGATGAGCAAAAGTTTTACATTCCCCATATTTCTTTGATAACTCAGAGAAGACACACTCTTGCTTTCATTTCCATACGTTTTTCAGTCCAACATGTTTTTGAGTAAACTAAAAGAGTGAAAATATAGAGAGACGAGAACGTAACAAGGAAACTGATCTGAATTGCCAGGCATTTACAGAGAAAAGAGGTTGGCAAAAAACATTTTTCAAAGCATTGCTTTCTCCCAGTAATCCCACTTTTATTTCCCCACTTCTTAAAAAATTCTTGTGTAAGAAAACGAAAAATATATATTATTACATATCTGTAAGTAAACTGATTATCAATTTCCCCTCTGCTTATATTGTAGTGCGTTTTCACGTATTGGGTTGGCGTTGCTAGAAGAAAGAAGAACTGAAGAGGTGCTTACTAGCAACGAGTAAGTGTGTGTACGGAGCGGACTACAAACGGATTTCAGGAGGGAAGAAGAATCATCATGGATGTTCTTACAATTTCACCGTCCAAAGGTAAGGGATAACATTGTTGGTATAATTTTAAGCGTGCATGCCTTGCCTAGATACACAGCACAGGATGCCATGCATATTTTCTCCTATTCTTTCTCTTCATTCTGATGCGTAAAATGACGAACTCTTTACAACTGTCTCTACCTTTTTGCCCAATTATGTAGTACTACGTCGTAAGTCTTGAATTAGGGAAGTGCGGAAGACTTCCACTCCTTCCTATTTATATCGATTTTGGCTAACTAAATAATAACAAATGCAATTTCCAACGGTAAATAAGATTAGGTTACGTGACACTGCGTTCAATAACTGCTTTTAATTTTAATCATACTGAACGTTATACAAAAATCTCTGCTACATGATCAACAACTCCTCATATGAAATATAACGGTATATGCCCCGCAGATAAAGCGATACTCGTTCTGCCACTCTCTTACATTCCACGGAAAGTGAAGCGTTTCACCCCAACAGCAACTCCTTCATCCACCACCATAGCAGCAACGAAAACTCAATCTCAACCTCAACATGAGAGGATGCGTCATAAAGCAAGCTGTAGCAACAGCAGCGGTGGTTCTCCTTTTACCACCACCACTACCACCACGAACGATTTTATGCATTACGAGGATCCATCTTCATTCACCGTCTTGGATGAACATCAACTGCTCAAATCACCCCAAATATCTCGCCAGTGTGTGATATATGCACTGCCTGGTTTTGGTTCGACTTCTCTAATGATCAATTTAATTGTGCAAATTCAACAAGAAAATCCGACACGGTGGGTGAGTTACATGGATCTAAGGGATGTGGCCACCTTCATGGCTCATTCTGATGAAACCAACTGGACAATGGAAGCGCTGCTGTGTTCTTACAATAAAATCACGGAAATTTCTGGATTGGAAGAAATTGCCCGTTTCTTTGTACCCCCGACTGCTGAGGACTGTGGTGAAAATGGAGAGAATAGTTGCCCTGTGTTAGCTGATCTATTTCTAGATGAATTGGATGACATTCCACCAAAAACTCAAGATATCTTCTTAAAAATGATTGCACGTGATATATCCGCGAATAAATCTCGTATGCGGGTTTGGATTTCGGCTAGGAGTCATCTAAAAGCTCAAATCGAGATGATGCTGCCTAGAGCTAATGTGTATGAGCTAATGCCCTTGCTGAGAAGCCAGCAGGTTGATTTTATAGCAAACTACTGGAAAATAAATGTTCACCCTGACGTGACGGAACAAGTATTGAAAAATTTTGCCTCTGGGTTGCACGATCACATGGAAAAATTGGTCCCTAATTTTTACAACACCATTGGAGCGTGTCCATCGCATCTTGTAGAAATTCCACAATTTTTTGACAACGTGGTCGGTCAATTGGGGCTAAACGGGCTACCTATTCAAATGGCTGCTGTGAACTTTTCCGTGACGAAAATATTTGAAAAACTTGTCAGAGACAAATTTGAAACTTATGTAAACAAGGTCAGCAGTGAGCAGCCTATTTTGGCTCTGAGCAGTGTACAGTTTCGGGAGAAAGAATTTCGGAAAATGGAAAGAATTCATGTAAAGGCCGTTATCGGGAGCTATCCTACGTTTACCTGTGAAGCAAAATCGGTTCTCACAGGAAATGCCAATCAGCGGGATCAAGCTCATGAGCTGTACCGTGTTGGCATATGTTATGACGAGAATGGAATGATCAAATTTATACATAAAATGTACGCTGAATTTATCGTGGCACAATTTTTCGTTGACTCTGGTCGATTGAAAAACACGAGTAATCTGTACATTTCCTTTTTCCTCAACCATATTCTCTTTGACGAAAAGTGCAAAGCAACAAGAAAATTTTTTGATGCTTATCTCACAGTCCAACAGCAAGAACGGCAAAAGATTCGAGGTGTGATGGTGTGGAATAGGTTGCGATGTTTCTTGGTCAAACATTATCGTTTGAATGAGGAAGCCTGCATCAGTTCCAGCAATGAGGAAGACAATGTGACTGACGAAGAGAAAGTTCGGCGTCCAAAGTTGGGATATGAAGACATTAAAATGAATGGCTCCGTTATACATCTTTGTATCATGGAAGGCCACTTAAAAATTCTGCAAATGATAATTGATTGCTTCAAAGGATTCCCCGACGACCTCAAAAGATTACTGCAGATAACAGTTCCCCTGGAAGTTTTTGATAAGAATCCTTTTCGCCACCCCGACGGCCTTCCAGAAACACACGTGGTAGATGCCTTTCAGATGTTGGCTTTGTTCGGCTACAGCAAGGAGTTTATGGAAAGATATGTTGCAACTTGGTATCAGCTTTTCGGGGAGGAGTACATGCAAAGGTACTACGTCGATGGGACCTGTACCGTGCTCCATTACGCGGCGATGAATTCAAATCACAATTTTCTTCATGCCGTACTTTCCAGTAGCGAGAGGAAATGGGATCGCGTTTCTGTAAATCAGAGAAATTCCAGAGGAAAGCAGCCAATACACCTGGTGTTGACACCGTGTTGGTACTACAGCATTAAAATCAGTGATCATACTCATCCTGACATGAAGGTGTGCCCAATTACTAGTGGTTTAGGAGGAAGTAGCACGGTTTCAACTTCCCCCAATGCAGCAGTGATTAAGGAAGTAATTAACGCTGTGTGCTCGTCAAACAAAATGGACGCTTCGCCAGCTCCAATGCAACCTACAGTGTTACCATCAAAGAAGTTCCAAAAGTCTCCAAAAAGAAAGCCAACTCTAAAGTCGTCATTCCCCTTCAAGAAAAAAAGCAAGGTCAGCAATCCCACTCCAATGGCAGCAACCTCCGGACGCAGCGACACTGAACCATGTAAATATATCTGGTGTTTCGAGGGGATAGCAAAGGAGTTCACCGTTGAATGGCGTTTGCGTTCTGAAAATGCTCCTTCTTGCAGTCCACTACAATCCCACGTGGAAACATTGACTGAGTTGCTGATGAACGGAGTTGATGTCAATGCTCAAGATGAAGTCAATGGGACAACGGTTTTGCATCAAGCTATAGGAGTTGAAAATGTGAACCTCATTCAGTTTTTGATACAGCATGGAGCTAATGAGAATATGACAGATCATTTTCAACGATCACCCCTGGAGTTGGCAAAACTACTCAGAAATATTGGTGTGATAGATGCGTTAGCTACAAAAACTAATCAACACCAGAACATTGTGGATTTAATGCAAGACGTGTTTGAGCTTCCCGATCCCACAGTTTTGAAGGACGGCGCAAACTAATTTAACTTAATAATAGTATTCCCTTATTTAGTCTATTATTTTCTTTGTGAGAGTGACATGTCGGTATGTGCGAAAAATAACTATCAAATTAAATTGTTACTGCATTATATATTTTAACAAATTTGTTTACACAAATTGAATATTAGTAATAATAATTATAATAACTAATAACCTATATTGAGTACTTGTGTGATAGAATTTCAATCGGAAAACGTATGTACCTCCATTATTGTCAGAATGATATTATGAAATTCCTATTTTGAATGAAGTTTACAATTTAAAATTTAAACATACTAAAAATGTTATAAATATAATAAATGTTACATTTTACTGTATATTCAATTCAATATCACGTTGGATTTTCATTTTGGATATTATATCGCATTTCTTTGTGTTCTTCCTATTTTTAAGCTTAATGCGTAGCATTTACAAAATTTTGTTCATACCCAAAGTTTTGAATGTTATTATTACTTGTTGTGTGGATAGTAAAAGGTCACTCCCGGTCAGTGTACATTGGAATACCAATACCACAATGCATTGCATAATAAGGCTTAATGGAAAATCACACTTAACACTCACAATTTTCAGACACTTCCAGATACATTGTAATTGGAACCCATTTAAATTTAGTTAAATTACTATCATAAAAAACGGTCAATTGCAGATTCCTTCATTTACACTTCGCGACTAATACGCTAGACGTGTATATCAGAATACTGATAGACGATTAATAAACTCGATATCGGATTAGTTAATTTTGAAGATACTTTTATTTCGTCTTATAATCGTATTCTGGCAGCAGTGGTTCTGAAAGTACGAAGGAGAGGAAGACGTTTTTCAGACTTTGTACTACGTTACATTTTACCCCAGTGAAATCGTTCGTCAAATTTCATTTTACACAAGCAATATAAGCAGAACAAATTACAAATATGAATATGAGTTACTATCAAGTGGCCAAACATCAAGCATTCAGGATTACGGTGCATAATATTCATTGACATATAAATTCGTAAGCCATTTCAAATTCAACATTTGCATGAGGTTCATGAACGTAAGCTGAGTACCAAAAATGTGCCTATGTATGGAGCAACAGTTTTTTTTGTTGCGCATTCCTTTTTCGAGGTGACAAACTTCTCGAGAAAGGAAATCGTTATACCTACTTATCTCTTTCATAGGTTTTCATGAATTTTTATTGCTCAATTGTTCATTTTGGAAGAATTAATGGCTGTTTTGTATTGTCTGTATATTGTACAACCTTCGACATCAACATTTTTAATATTGAATGTAAGTTCGCAAAATTAATGTGTCTCCACTAACACTTCATCAAGCAAGTAGTGCAGTAGTAATCAGTAATAGATGACGTGTCACATTCTTCAACGAAAGTTAGCTCACGTAACTTTACCAAAATTTTTTTTTCTTTATTCACCAGTCGCCGAATTTTCTTTAGGTAATAACAGAGTATATTTTATTTAAAAAATTGTCGTATTCGTTGGTTGTTGTAGACCTGTAACGTTAGTTTAACGAATTAAATAGTTTTGTAAGTTGTAAGAGATCAGATTCCGTATGGAGAGTTTAAAAAATATAATATATAAGCATACGACAATTAAAAAGGGTTGATATAGTTGTACTAAATGGTGAAGGGGAAAGTAAAGCTAATTACATTTTTTGGTTGTGTAGTTAATATAGAAGTTTCTACGCTGTCGTCATAAAAGATTGACATTTAAAGTTGCTCTCGCTCGACTAGACGGATTTGGTATTTTTTGCATATAAAGTTCAAAGGTAAGTGTAATTATTTATATCTCGTAACATTTTATCAACTTTACTCAACAACAAGCAACAAACAAGATTTTTCTTTGCCATCTACTGGAATACCACCGACTTCTACTGTACATTTTTTGGTATTTGTTAACGTGAAGGGTGCTTTGGATGGATTACGTCACATCAAAACACATTCCCAGACGCAAATAATTTGCATTCGAATAATTCAGTCAGGATTTTACTCTTCTACTTTACAGGAAGTACTTGGTACTTTGACATTGACATGTCATGTGGAACCAGGGTTCTCTCATGTATAAAAATAGAAACTTGTTTAGAAATTTTTACCTGTCGATGTAGAACATTTGAAATTAGTAGTGGTGGCGTTGGTTTATAACTTATAACTAGAGACTCTACTTTTAGGTGCTTAAAACTTGCCAAATAGGTAGGTATTTATGCACTTAAAATCATTAAAATAGGCGCTTAAAAAAGGTCCATAAATTTAAAATATGTGCTTAAAAAGGTCCTTACATTTTAAGTGTGTGCTTAAAAATGCTTTTAAACCCAAAATAGTTGCTTAAATAGGTTCTTAAATTCAAAGTAATTCTATAAATTCTAAAAGCTTTTTTAGTTAAAATTAAAAATCACGACGCTAAGACAGCATGTAGCTGTTTTGGCTCCAGAAATTGGAGTGAGTCAATGATAAGTTGGGTAACCGTGATACTATTTGCATTTTAAAGCTCACGGAAATAAACTAACCTTTGTTTCATTTCATTTCCATACCATTTCCCCACTATCACATCTGCCACAAATCTACCTGATTTAAAGGCATATTAGCAGTAACTGATGCATTACAGTACTCTCAGCAATCAGCAAAAAAGGTGACTTAAGCAAAAAAGGTCTTTAGATGCTTAAACCGCAAAATAGGAGGTATTAAAGAAAAATAGGTGCCTTCCAATTGGCTTAAAAAGTCATGATATGTCTACATACCAAAAATGGACTAGATTGAATGAAGATACAAAATAGGTATTTTCCTATTTCCTAGAAATAGAGTCTCTACTTATAACTATGTTCACATAGTTGCAATCGCATACAAGACTTAAAGTATGTATGCTGTATAAACGCCATTTGGTAGTGCATGAAGTAACTTGCCATACCAAGGTCATACCTATCTATCTGTAACTACGACAGTACATTTCACCTATGATCTGTTTCACTATTTCAGTTACGTTATCCTAGTTAGCAATCCTTGCCTTTAAGGACATTTAAGCAAGTACATCCAGCAAGAACTTAATCCAATAATTTTTAAGTTGATGGTAAGCGGTACATATCACATGATGCAAATGATGAATTTTGCGAAGTACACTTCGAGCGATCCCTATTATATAAAGATTGAAACGCTAGTAAAAATAATATTTGCAGATCAATTTTTGTAAAAGCATATTCACACCATGTCTGAATTAATCACTGAAGATAGTGGATAGATAGGGACAAGAAAACTATCTGCAATATGCTGAAAGAAATTGGTTCACTAGGTAATCACTTTCTTTCTTTCGTATGCTCCCATTTAAATGGGAATAGAGCATCATCGTCAAAGGAGTAACTGTAACTGTAACTTGGTAACCAATATTCGAATGTTTTCAACGGAACAAAAAATCACCCCCCCCCCACTAATTTGGGGGTTGCATTCTACTTTGAAAACGAATTTCGAAACCAGCATACGTTGGTTTACTCTCCGAACAACGCTGAGAGCATCATCGTCAAAGGAGTAACTGTAACTGTAACTTGGTAACCAATATTCGAATGTTTTCAACGGAACAAAAAATCACCCCCCCCACTAATTTGGGGGTTGCATTCTACTTTGAAAACGAATTTCGAAACCAGCATACGTTGGTTTACTCTCCGAACAACGCTGAATCCAAAAATACATCATTTGTTCTTGTACGACAAGTAGTTCACCCAAATTTTGTACCCAAAAATGACAAAATGATGACCTGATTTGGGGTATTTTTGGGTATTACGCGTTGAAAGAACAATATTGTGTGTTTGCATGGAGATTCCTTGATTGAAATCAATGACATGATAGAAAACAGTCTTCAACTTGGGAACAATGTGCAACAATATGATGAAAAAAAGTACGTACGTAATGACAAGCTCTCACCTGAAAATGTAGTATAGTAAACACTACATTTAAATTGTGTAAATACGAGTCATGTTAGTATGACTATTAGGTAACTGGCTGACATTTTATTTACGCCAAGGGTTACCTGGCCATTACACTAACGAGCATCTGAGGGATACGGGGGTTTAGGACCATGATGCTCACAACAGAAAAATAACAACATATTAAAAGAAACCTTAAAAAGTTAAACCGTATCAGTCATATCATTGAAGTCATGTATATATCAAATAAAAAATGAAGTTATGTGTTAACGGGATTAATCACATTGAACTTTCACGCCAATACAACGAAGTGAAAAATATTAATCTATGATATGTTTATGAATTATGGCATACACGTTTTGATGTCGCCCGTACGGGCTGTCACTTAATGCTCAAATATTTCGTTAGACTCTCGACGCGCCGTCGAGTCTGTTGGTTAATTTCATGTACTTGAAATTTGACTTTGTCCTTATTTTGACATTACTTTTTGAAAACCATTTGAAACAGCATAAGTGTTTTTAGCTGAAAATTGGCATCTTTTAACTGCATATGAAAAACTAAAGACATATCTATATTCATTTTAGCGCGACTAATGCATCTTCGTAGATAAAAATTGGTTATTTATTATTCTAATTTGCGAATACTTTACATTATCGCTCTGCTTTTGTGCATTAGTAACTAAACTGTTTAACAGCGTAAAATTTATACCCATCTAAAACAATACAGTAATTAGTAGATTAATATATCATGTCCAGATATTTATTAAAGTAAAAGACCACCTATGCAACATTATAATAACGGATAGCGATGATTCTCTACTTATATAACTTGTTTAAAAACTCGTACTCTTTAAAGTTCCCGCTGTATTTGCTACAGTTGTTTTGACTATATCAAATATGTAGACAGAACCTAATTGTTAGTTTGAATATATTACAGAGGTACGAGATGACAACCCCTTCTCCTCCTTCTCAGCCTGAGAAATTGAAGTGGTCAGCGATCCCTGACTTGAGATCAACAATGTCCTACCTGCCACTGCCGTTTAGCCAGGAAGATTATAGTGAGTAACTGATGATATTTGAAATATTAACATTGTACTTTTGACTTTTACTCATTTTTAAAACTAAGCAATTCTACTTATAGAAAGGAGAGAAATTACTTTTCCATCGCCATATATCACACCCCGGCTAACGTATTTAAGCTCGGCAGCAGATTCGGCCCATCCTCCGCCGTTCTCCTCTTCGAAGAAGCCTCCATATATTTATTCTGGCAAAGATTTGATAAAGTTGAACCACTTTGAAAATCCCATCTTTATTTTCGGCCAACCATTTACAGGCAAAACGTGCATTTTCCTTAAACTGATTGAACAGGTTAACTCTGTTTATGGTCAAAAACATTGGCTTCGCATGATTGATCTCCGAACAGCAGCACTTAAATATCTCGTAACTGGAAGACGGCCAGCGAACTTCTACGAGCTTGTAGCTGATCAACTGCATGTCTCTGAAAGATCCATCCGGGACACTTTCAAGCCTGTTAGAAATGCCAAGGAATTTATGCGCAAACGAAGATATGACAAACTGGTCAAGGGTGAACTCATTTTGGATGGATTTGATGAAATTCCGGAATTAATGCGAGAATGTTTTCTAAAACTCATTCCCCAAATGAAGCAAGGTCGCCAAGAGTGTTCCATTCGAATATGGATTGGTTGCCGTACTTATCTTAAGGGTCAAGTATTAAACTTGATGGGGGACGACAGTGCGCTGGAAATACTTGATTACGACGTCAACATGCAGAAGAGCTTGCTGTTTTGTCGTTGGAAAAACAGACTGTTTCCAAAAAACATGAAGAAACACGAAGAAGATAGACTATGGGAGTACACTCACATTTTGTACAATGATTTATGCAAGGAATTAAAAAATTTTGAAACGACCATCGGGACAGTCCCATTTTATCTAGAAGTTATAGCGAGTATCTTCAACAATCATGCTGCTAACTTTATGCAGCTTTATTACAAGGCGTTAAAGGATGGAGATACTGGTTGTACTAGTGCAACTGCAAATGGACGAGAAATGGAGAAAAAGGGCGATTCTACGACTACAATTACTAAGAAAGAAACCTTACCTGGGAAAAACAAAAAGAAACGAAAGAAAAGTAACAATGAGAAAAGGTCTCCTAGACCAATGGCTCCCCCACCAAAACGGACTCAAAATGAGGTCAAAGTTAATTCCGGCCAACTACTATGCCAAATCTCGGGCATTTGCGTGGTAGAATTTTTAGAATACTTAATATTCACAGCAATTGATATATATTGCTTGAAGTACCACTACAAAAGAGGTCTGCCAGATGACGAGTATAAACGGATCCTTGAGCGAGAGTACCGTCGAGCAACGCGTTTGTATGCAGAATATGCAATAGTCACGTTCAATTCGGGGTACGAGTATCAGATACTCCATACCGACACAGCGGAGGATGGGAGCTTAAAATATGTTCCAAACCTGCAGTATATAGTGGATGAAGATCTTCATCACATTGGCTTCCTGGTCCTGGGCGACAATGAGGTTGTCGTCCAAATGAAAAATAAGTTATTGGGAGATTTTTTTCTGGCAAAACAATTTGCCTGTCCAGACAATACAAAAAAGTCGAGTGCTTTATTCGATAACTTCTTCGTTCGCGACCTTTTGGTTGATATAGATGCCAGGTACATTCGTGGGTTCTTGGACAATATTCTGCACTTTTCTGTAAAGGAATTCCGTTCAAATATCCTTCGTGAGTTTCTCATCCAGCAATACAAACTATGCCCCGGACAAGACGAAGAATGGGAGCAGATTCGGAACCAAGGTAGCATCTGGCATATGGCTGTGATGGAGGGTTTCCATCAAACAGCAATCACTATGATCAAAAGTTTCGACCCTACAGAGCATGAACATATTCGAAAGTTGTTGCGCATAAGAGTTCCAATGGAAATTTATGAAGCAACTAGAGCCAATTGTGCAGTTTGCCAAGTTCCTGGAGGCTATACAAAGGGACGACATTTGATTTCAGCAATGTCCTTAGTGGCAATGTTTTCTTACAGTGATGCGATGGGTGATCTTCTCAAAATTTTTTTGCAGTATTTCACCATTGAAGAAATACGTGAAGAATTCATTGTTGATCAAAGCTGGACGCCTATGCACTACGCTTCAATGCACTCCAACTTGTGGTTTTTTATGCATATATACAATGATCTCCTTGTCGAGATTCAACCTCCTCCTGGAATATGCACACCCATGGGACAATTACCAACTCATTTACTGATGAGTTATTGCTGGTATCACATTATGATTTTTAATGATCGTTTCATTCAACCATATGATTCTCTACCTGGCTGCGTTTTTACTACCCCTAAGAATTCGTCATTATCACCGGAAACAGAAAGAATAGCAAGTGGGAGTAACTGTACTATCAATGCGCCTCCAGTTGGATGCTGTGACGATGAACTCGGCCGCGCTCGTGATATAATTAGCTTTAAATACATGATGAAAGAGCTTCAAGGGCCAGGAAATATGTTGCGTTTAACGCATCATGAATGTATTAGGCTGATGGTGCAAGTCGGTGGAGAAGACATTAATGCTGGCGAACTTGTTTCGGGCAACACTATGCTTCATTATGCTGCAACATGTGGCAACCTGGAAACTGTTAAATACATCTTGGAGCAGGGGGCTGACGTTGACGTTAAAAACAATCAAGGGAAAACACCACTTCATATGGCAGGATTGCAAGGTCACAGAGAGATATTCATGTGCTTAGTAAAGCACGGAGCTAAGGCAACCATGCGGGATGAAATGGGAAACAGTGCTATTGCGTTGTGGACACAATCGGGTGAAGCATTAGACAAAGCAAGGAGAACGACGGAACCATCCAAAGAAGATTTACACTTTTTTAAAGCCTGCGCCGACATTGATAGGATCATTCAGGAGCAATTTTCTAGGCTAACAATTAATGCTGAACCTGGCACGGCAGAAGAAAACGAAGAGCACGACGAAAATGATGATGAAGAAGAACCATTTGAGGAGGTCCATGATGGGAACGGGGAAGAGAAAAGCTACGAGATAATACACGAGACGGGAGAGTTGCCCGAGTTGTCACCGGATGAAGATTCAGAGTACAGTAGCGACAGCTCAAATGATGATAAGCAAGAAGAAGATAAAGATGATGCTGTTTTGGTGTCAAACGAGTCAGGTGATGATGATGATGAAGAAGATGAACCGGAATTTGAAGAGTTATAATGGGGTAAGCTTCATAATTTTTTACACCCCAATTGTCTAGTACCAGTATGAAGAGAAACGGATTCAAATTTATTCCTTCTGGTATGCTATTTTAAATTCCAGAGATTCATTGTTCCAACTTTTGAAGGGCACTTCTTTCAGAACAGGGATAAATTACGAACGAGTAAATTACGGTACGAGAACTCGTTGTACAGGAGATGCAGATGTACATAACTACTTTAAACATATACTAGGTACGTAGTCCAAACTACTAATGACTTTCAAGTCAATTACTTGTAAAAGTAGGAATAATTGATGGTGTTATTGATTAGTTTAATTTATTATTATCTTCTTTTCAAACGATATTTCAAACAATAAATGACTACATATTATTTATAATATTCTTCTTAATGTAGAATAATTAAAATGCTAATTGCGCATATGAGGTAATAATATTATATCACAATGGATATCTGACATTCCATGTAAATTTACGTTATAGTATACTGTACAACTTTAAAAATAAAACAAAACTTATTGTTAATTCTCTTACATATGTATGTACACACTAATCTAGACGGCAAATTCTTGTTGTACTAAAAGAAATTCCTAAAAAATAAAATGACCATTTTCACCCACATTGGTACTTGTCTTTCGGATTTAACGATCTCCAGACTGCTAAAAGGCTTTGAATTTTCGAAGACGTTTGCTTGTTCATCGTGTAACTTCAGTCTCAACTCCTTGTTAAGCGTTAAAACATACAATTGAGTTTCCAGGTCTCGGTGGAGCGGCGCTCTCTTGAACACTTCACAGGTAGCTTCGTGATCTAAAGAGATGTTTAAGGCACCCATTTGAATCATCGGGAAAATCCAAGTATCGTTCTGAATCTCTTCGGGTGACTTATCAAATGTGTCCCATTGTTGTGAAAAATCTTTTAAGCGCTCTGAATTTGTTAGTTTCCATTCGTCATACAATGAAATTATTGAAGTTCTAGCCAGCTTCACAAATTCTTCCTGGTTTCCTTCGGACGGATGGATATTCCAACCCGGCTGCAAATTCAACTCGTTTCTTGAATTGACCACAAAGGAGAATTCAGATACTTTTGTGACTAGTGAATCAAAAAAGTTGGCGAGATCCTTAGAATCTTCAATGAGCATGTAACGATCCTGTCTATTTGTAAAGTAGTCATTCGATAAATTTGCGCTAAAATAAACACATTAATTTCATTTCAATTAAATCGTCACGTTACCTCTATCACTTCTTATTACAGTTTATAAGAAAAGCAATTACCCTGATATTAAAACCGAGTCATCAAATAAATAAATTTTCATGTGTTGCAGTCCTATTATTTCATTCCACCTTGGTGGAAGCCATCTTTTAACGATCCCACGAAGGGTTGGGGTGTGATATAAAAATAGCTAGAATAAGTACATTGAAGTGCAATTTAAAGTATGCATAAAACTGACTTAAAAAAGCCAGCTATGGCTTCCGTCTTATAATTATGTCTTGTCTTACCTGACAAAAATTTGACTGCTGTAAAAGTGGCAACATCATAGTCCTAGAATTTTCTTCCCCTCTTGAGCCTCTTGAACAGTCCAACAACACTTTTACCTTGAGATCTGGGTTGCGTGTCACCGCATCCTTCATTGTTTCAATCTAAAAGATAGAGTTTAACAGTATAACCCTATAATTATACTGAATTCCAGTAGTTGGTAGTTATTATGTTTCACATAAATCAGCATTTTTCACTCACCAGTTTGTTTTCCATTGATCCATTTCCTAAATACAATGACGCCAATGAAATCCTTTGCTTCGCAGAAGAACTCTTTTCTAACAGTGTTTCATAGAAAACATTGGGACACTTGATTACACGAATATTAGAGCCTTTTACTGGGAAACCCGGGCTTCGCTCAGCAAGCCATGTCCAATTTTTAATTTCCAGCATGGCCAACCTACTCTCAGTATCATTTCTTAACGGTTGTGAGAAAATATATGAGCTACCACCGCTGCCAGAATTTCCTGGTACAGGAATTTCCGAAGATAACGCATGTTCATTCTCCCTTGGAACTGGACCACCCACACCAGCCATTGACGAAAATCCTACAATAACTCCAGCAGCAGTTGTTGTTGATGAAAATATTGAAAACTTGTTCACTTTCCCACAAGAAGAAGTCCTTCTGAAAGGAACAAAATGTTTCCAACAACAGTGTTTTACTATTAATAGGGGCATTGCAAAAATTTAGCAGAGCTGTTACCGCCTTCCAAACAAATTCAACATTAATTTCCAATCCACTCTTTCGTTCAGCCGCAAACAAAAAATATCACAAAAGTTAAGTTCTCATTTTATGGAAGGGAATTGTTAGTCGTTTCGGTATAAGAATTTTTACAGTTGCTAATGCTTTGTCACCTACAATATGTATATATATGTCAATTAATTCCAAAAATTAAGCCACAATTTTGAACAACAACGTCTTCAAACTAACTATTTTTAAGTAGTTTGTGCATAAGTTTAACTACAAGACCAAAGACCATTGGTACTATTGTTAAACTTTGTTGGCGCTGCTGTCCTTGCTATTTCAGCCTTCCTTCCTTCACTTTACGAGAGTGCCACAAAACACATGTTCGTGTATTTATTTACCATCTGCTGCGCATCACTGCACTGATCTCGCAGAAAAGAATTTGGAGATACTCAAATTCAACTCGATGCAGATGCAGATTTTCACTTCCACATTCGATCCTTTCAATTTCAATGTACACACATATTAATATTGATGATTCCTCAATTACGTCATCACGTATGTGTACGTTACTGTAACGTACAGTACAACAAAAGTAAAACTACACATAAAAGAACACCTTTACAAATTTGTTGCTTGTGTCATGCAGATTACAGATAAGTAGCTACTGCGTCAATCTTATTGAGAAGTTTTTTTTTAATTTGCAGCTTTGCTAAAAAAAATGTAGTTTAGTGTTAGTAGGAAATGGTTAAGAATTAACAAGTTTTAGCTAAAAAAAACTATTTATTGTTGATGCTGACGCTTTAAATTTTGGCAAAGTTAAAAAAATGCTCAGCGGTGTTTTAGAAAATGTGCGAGGCGGTATGATGAAACCGGATGCATTTCGAAAAGCTGAAATGACGAGACGAACGTTAAATTTTTCATTAAGTTCCACTGCGGCCGTTGAGCCAGTGTTTAGTGCAGGAATATTCTCCTTGGACCTAGACTGGACCAGAAGATTGTAAGATGAATTTTTACGGATGCATTACTAATGCTTCATAACTTAATACTTTTTACTATAATGAAACTTGGAAATGTTGACACGCTGTCACCAAAATATATTTATACAGCTTATGCTTTGCAATTTTATTAGCCTGTTAGCTGGATCATCGGATGGAAGCTGGTATATTCACGACACTTTTAACTTTACTCATACCTTAGATCATACAAAAAAATGTGTAGCACAAGGTGCATCTAGGACTTGGCACACCAGGTCAATTTCCACAGCCGAATGGTTTCCATCAGACAATGGTGTGTTTACAACAAGTGGATTTGATGGATGGCTTTGTATATGGGATGCAAACAATCCACAGCGACCAGTGGATCGCTATGAAAGTGAAGGACCCGTATATCGACACCAAACTAATCCGAATTCAGGCAGTGTCATTGCAGGTATTTTATTGCATCATATAAAAGAAGCTTTGTAATTAACAAGTACCAAAATAACGTGGTCAATTAAATCAAATCTAATTCCTACTTCAACATATTTGTGCAGTTTGCGCGGATGGAGAAGTGAACCTAATGGACATGAGGGCTGGAAGTGCAATACAAAAATTACCGGAAGTAAACGGTGAAATGAAGGAAGTTCGATGGAATCCATCACATCAAAACCAATTAATTGTTGGTAGCCGGGGTGGTCATTTAATAGAATGGGATATTCGAAGCACGCTAAACTACATTTGCTATAGTGTAGATGAAGTACGTCTATCAAGAAGGCCTGTGGTGACCAGAGGGTACAATGAAGGTACTCTAATGAATATAGTTACGTTATAGTTTATGATCGCCACCTTCAAATTTTAGAATAACCACGAACTATAAAATTCAAAATGTTTTATATTTTAGCCACAACATCATCATCAACATCTCTTCTTCAAGCCCACACGGGAGCCATCGACAGTATGAGATTTTCCACGAATGGTCAAGAACTGTTTACATTTGGTGCTGATGGAAGAATTCGGCGTTGGAGAATAGGTGTTAACTCTGAGCCATGCGCTGGTACATTTCGTTATGGAAAAAAGTCAAAAGGTCACGGTAACTTTGCTATTGATGTTGCTGACATGATAGACCCACCTATAGTATTTGTGCCCAAAGGCACTTCTATTTACATGTGCGACATGAAGGACTGTCGTTTACTGCGTGAACTAGTGGGACATTTCAAGCAGGTCAACTGTTTTGTTTATGATGATACCTACCAACAAGGTTACAGTGGAGGGAACGACGCAGGAGTAATTGTTTGGAGCGGAAATTTAACGACAGAACAAACGTATATGGAGGAAAAAGCAAGAAAATTTGGCTGCAGAGAATCTAAAGAGAGCGTACTCAAGCCAAATCTGCTCATTGATTTAGACGATGATGATTAAGTTGTAGACCTTCCAAAATGCAAAATGCCGGAGTCCAAGAACTTTATATTTTTGTACATCACAGTGTAAAAAATTGAAATAAAATGTATCGTAATGAATGCTTACTGGTTTGGGCTATTTCACTTTATTTTTCCAGATCTATGACTCTTATATATAATTAAACCGACACCGAAACTAAAACTTTCCAAACTTGCATATTTTGTATTTTAATATTCTCTAAATAATATCCATGATAATATACGTTAAACCAACAATCCTAAGCACGTCATCATCTGTAGGTAGAGTTGAAACCCTGCAAAACTACATCAACTGCTTATCCTAAAATAGTCTGGAAAGTTGTTGCATTATATCCCACTTCTGATGACTTTGCATCTTGAAAATGAATGTACATTTTGGTTGGAGCAATCCCAAGGCTAGCCTGGACCTTTTCAAAAATCACTTTAGAATGCTTTTTGTTTTCAGCCGGTCCTAATTGTCCAATTGACATTAGTATAGCTTGAGCGCAAGGTTCATCATCGCCTCCAAAGGACATAGTTTGGTCAGGATTGATGGTGACAACACAAAACTGTATGACATCATACACAATTTAAATTTTACGCGTTACGA
This sequence comes from Callyntrura sp. NNG-2020, assembly GCA_027744055.1. Classification (NCBI taxonomy): domain Eukaryota; kingdom Metazoa; phylum Arthropoda; class Collembola; order Entomobryomorpha; family Paronellidae; genus Callyntrura; species Callyntrura sp. NNG-2020. The sequence continues at coordinate 19,423 of JAHZNE010004194.1, forward strand.
AAACGTACACTGTATCGTTTTCATAACGATAATTATTACATACTCTGATATAACTATTTAACTTACACTCAATGGTTTTCCCAAACTGTCAGCAATGACCTGTTACAAAAACAAATACATATAAAAGGTGTGTCTAAGTAAACAATCATGAAAGTTGGAATACGCATATGAAACTTGCCTTGCAGAGCTCCTTTTCAAGACCTGCAGGAACCTTACTGCGAGGAACATTGGTATCAATTTTAAGGTGTGGCATCTTCAATAAAAATGATTTTCAACGTCAAATAATATGAACAACATGAAAAAACACCGGCGGGGGTACTTTATATGGCAAAATTGTAAGTTCTTTTGTGCAGTGACAATTTAGTATTTTTATTATTGTTGTAGCTTACCTTTCCGTTCTACAATTTTTCCGGTAATGTTTTAGGAACAAGTGATCTTGTGTCTTGTAGTTGGAAATAACAGTTTTCTGGAATCCGGCTTAAATGTTGATTGTGTGTAGATTTACTTAAGTTCTGTCAAAATACAGTAAATTGCAAATGGTATGTATCACCTACGCAATAGCTCGTTTTCTCAGATGTATTGTGTGTACATTCTGCGATAATATTATGATTCTGTATGAACATCCGACGTGGTTTATATAGCTGCATAGGTACTCCTAAAAACTATATGGTTGCATGCTTGCATGCTGGATTGTATCCTCTTAGGAGCATTTCGATTCCATGTTCCGTCACATCACACTATTTTTTAATACTTGTAAGTAAAGGAGTTCTCAAGGTTACTGTCATCATTCACGTGTTGTCAATGTGAATGAAAAGATACGAGAGCAAAAGTGGAAGAAGGGACATATCACGTATTCAAGTCTTTGGGTGGCACGACGGCGACGACGATTTTTGAGTTGATTGAGGTGAGAAAAGAAAATAATGTCTGATTTGGATCTTGTCACATTTGCTTGACTGATGGATTAGAAGATAAAGATATTCTGGACTTACTGGAAAATGTGGTAATTTGTTAATGTTCGCCGGGCCGAGTCGAGATAGACTTATGAAAACTCACTTCGCCTAATGCGAAAGTTTTGTTCATTTGTCCCCAGGATACATATTATATAATGCCTTGTACTTTATCAACTCCCTTTACACCCTTACTGTAGTCCTCCAAACGTGTCTCATGAGAAACCATTGAGCATAATTTCATTCCTTATCGAATGGTACATAAGACTCCGTCAATCATAAGTATCATAATCATATGTCGCTTTGTCTAAAATATCCGACTGTGTACCTAATGGGGACTGTGGTGAGTTGGCGAACCGATCCACTTATGGAATTTGTACAAGCGCTTCATCAGTTTACATATGATGAAAGTCCTTTACTACGTGACCTACTAAGCACGTGTACCGTTTTGTTTCAATATTGCGATGACGATACTTATCTAAAGCGAAGGAAATGACGATGGAGTAATGAGTAATTATTTGGAGGTGTATGACATTTTTTCGACGTAGAAAATGATGAAGTCCTAACCTAATTTCAATTGAATTTGTTGTAAATATATTTATTGTCATTTCGTCTGCTATCCTATTTTCAGTAATAGGGAGGGATTCTTAAATACATCAATACTGAGTTATTAATACCCTTATTTTCATTTCAATAAGTGGCAAAATATATTTAAGATGGACTAGGTGAGCGCATTAGTTGGAGGGCTCTGCTGCTTCAACTACAAAGCCAATAACAAGCTTGACAAATTCGTTGAGCTGGGTAAAATTCATGTTAGCGATGTTGTCATTAACGGTGTGCATTTGTGGATGTGGCACAATTTCACTAGCCATGGCTGCAGGGAATCCAGCTACAAACCAAGAATTAATTGTAGTATTTCTAAATGCCAATTTTCCTCACACTTTGAGTCGTTTGAGTCGTATGCAAAAAAAAATTCGTACCATTGGTCCAGCTGGCGTGATCGGAACATCCGTATCCACAAGTTGAATTCCTTTTTCCGTAAACCAAGTATGCATCGGCAAGAATTCTTATAAACTGTTGAACTGCAGCGTTACCATTGTCAGTGAAGACACCAATAACATCCTCTCCGTTGTGATAGCTGACAACGTCCAAGTTTAACATGGCAGCCACATTAACGCTTTGTCGTTTATATTCTGCCGCTATTGCCTGGCTGCCACGAAGTCCAATTTCTTCAGCTGCGTACCTGTTTGAAATGAGAGTGTTTTGAAATACTGAAAATGTCATAATAAATAAGAAACACATGTTCCTTCCATAGCAGTACAAAAAGACCATATTGAAACGTCATACCATTGGAACTCTACAGTTCGCTTGAGAACGACTCCAGCCTCAACGATATTCCTAAGGGCTTCCAAAAGGGCAACGGTACCACTTCCATTGTCATCAGCTCCTACATTATACATTAATATATAAATGATTTTGAACATGGGCACAAACGACTAATTGTAATTCGGTACTATTCTTAAACCTCGCAACGTTTGTCTCTTACCAGGAGCTTCCAAGGTGCTACCACGAATATTGACAGAATCCAAATGAGCTCCAATCACAACAACTTCGCTCCTGAGGGTGGGATCGGAGCCGGTAAGTCGGGCCACGATACTCTTTTGGAGGTATCCATGATCAACTTCGAAAACAGAAGCGTTTCCAGCATACTGGGTAACGCTGGATTCAACTTCAGACAGAAGCCAAACCTGAGATGACCTTCCAGTTGCAGAGGAATAGTAACGATTGTGATAGCTACTAAACTGTTCGATAAATTCGTGGATTCTATTTCCGTCCAACTTAGTAATGATATTTCGAACAGTTGAATTGAACCTAATTGTGGTGGGCACAGCTGCATAGAAAAGCAAAAAGTAGAAATATGAAGTGTCGTCGTCTTTTAAAAAATCAATTTAATGTATACGTTACATTAATGGGTACAATGAGCAATTAATTTCTTACCGTGAACATCAACATCTTGTGGGCTTACGGGAGCATAGTCATAGTCAGTAACGTCGATGAATGTTACCTTCTGTTTTATCAGGTTAATAATTTCTTCCTCGGTCATCCATTCCCCGGGTTTCTCTTCACTGGTCTTAATCAGTCTTTTCCCCTCACCATCGACAGCCTTGGCAGAAGCCAGGCACACTCCAACGGCCACGATGAGCAAAACTTGAAAAACTTTCATGTTTAAAAAATACCTATATTACTTTCCTGACAATATTCCTGCTGTTGAATGTCAATTACTTTGCAGCACCTTTCCTTTATATAACAATCGTTTTCTCTGGGTTTGCATCAAGCTCCAGATAAATGGTCAGAGTCCAAATCAGAGAGATATCAAACATATTCTCCTTATCAAGTTCATTGTCAGGAAGACATTCAGCTGCGTAGTAAAAATAACTGATTAATCGCTGTTAAAGTACCTGACGCAATGTGTAGGCATATGGTGTTGGGACTTTACGTATCCAGTTCAAACTTCAGGAGTCACATAGCTGTTCATACTATTTATTAATTGTCCTGTCACCTACCTGTCCGGCAATTCAGTGGATAAAATGATAATTAATTCCTAACATTATCCGGCAATGTACGCGTGATACTTTAGTGAACAACTGGCGACTATGCTGATTTCATGTGTGTACCACCAAAAGATGCCAATTTACAATTGATTACATCCTGGCAAGCTCTCACATAATCCATTTTTTGATGGGTTTCCCGATTTTGAACTTGATTCCGTGCAAAGTGCATAGATATGCTTATAAGTACGCACTCGATGTTATTAAACAAGAATATTTGAACATGCGTTTGTTTATTTTTAAAATTAGCTTTTTTGTCAATAAAATATTAAGTTGCAAAAGCTGGCATGAATTTGTATAGCTAATCAATTGCTAGCAGGTTCGCCCATTTCAATAGCATATCCAATAGTTAGCTTAATGAACTCATTGACTTGATTAAGGTTAACGGTGTCAACGGTGTCGGTAAGCCGGTGCATGTAGGGACTATCGATAGCTTCGGCGACAAACACTGCTGGGAACCCACTACTGGTCCATGAAGCGTGATCGCTACAGCCATACCTTTAAGTAGACCCATATTATTTAAGGGGTGCTGCGATAAGAATCAAATACAACTCGAATACTCTGTAAATATAATTTAAGGTCAATTTACCCGCAAATGCTATCCCTTCTACCAAAATCAAGATAACCATCAGACAAAACCTTGACAAATCTAACCAAGTCTGCGTTGGCGTAATCTGTGTAAACTGCAATTTCGTCGATTCCTGGCGTATGATAGCCAACAACGTCCAAATTCAACATACCCACAACATTTACTTTATCATTCTTGTAGGATGTAGCGATTGCCTGGGAGCCACGTAGACCAACTAGAGTTTAAATTTCAAATTTTTGTAAAATACACAAGAACCCGTACATGCAAGTGTGAAGATACTGTACTTATATTTTATTATATCTTACCTTCTTCTGCAGCGTACCAATGAAACTCCACGGTTCGCTGAAGCCTGACTCCAGAGTCTACAATGGCTTTAAGGGCTTCTAAAATGGCTACAGATCCACTGCCGTTGTCATCAGCACCTGCAAACATATCACGGGTCGTTAATTTTGTCAGTTTCTCACAATGCCCCCTCTGCAACGTTGCTTTATTTGATACGAAGTACATGTACATTCATACCTGGAGCCTTTGCAGTAGCACCGGAGGTAACAGAATCAAGATGTGCCCCAATAACAACAATTTCATCTTTCACGGTATTGTTAACTCCATCCAGACGAACAACGATACTATTCTGTCGGTACCCACTGTGCGCCACCTCCATGGCGTCCTTGCTGCCAACGTAATTTTCTACGGTTTCCAAAACACGAGCAAAAAGCCATTGCTCCGACTCAACTCCGGTGTCTGAACTGTGATACCTATTGTGGAAGTTGCTGAAATCAATCAGAAATTTCTCAACTCTTGCGCTCGTATTCAATTTGCTAATAAGTCCGTTCACAGTTGCTTCGAATCTGATGGCCGTTGGTATAGCTGTAAATAATATTTTTTAAAGGAACCGTAAAGTTATTGCATTATGGCTTTTGTCTATTTTTTGTGGCACACTTGTGAAAATGTGCATATGCATTCCATACCATCAATATGTGCGTTATTTAGGTTTACTGAATCTTCATATGTAAAGTCAGTAACGTCCATAAATCCTTTATTTGCCTGAATTAATTGAAAAATTTCCGCTTCGGTCATCCATGTTGCAGGCTCGGTCTCACTCGTTTTAATCAATCGCTTCCCTTCATTCTCTTGTACAGATCGACCGGAAACAAGGATGATTCCGATCGCAGCAATTTGAACGATCAAAAATAACACTTTCATCTTTTAGACAGAATAAATCTATTCATGCGTATATTTCTCAACACTTTTTAATAGATACTGATCATAACGTACCCTGCTTTTCATTTTGATTGTCATTAGCTCATTTGCATCTCTAATGAAGAGTTTGACGGCCGAGATAATGAGTTATTGATACGATACCATACGCTACGCTGTTGCCATTGATCATTTCCAGTCAAGTCGCAATAACCTTGTGGATTATTCAAGCGTATGCAAAGTCTCAATAATTGTCGCATTGTCACAAACATTGTGTTGTGTTCCGTGTTAGCTAACCTTCCCATTATCGAGCACCAGTCTGAACAGTATCGAAGCTTTTTTTTATAGAAAAAGTACCTCTGAGTAATTTATAGTATCGATATTAATAATATAACCTAAATCCTTCTTGTCATTTTGATCCTTTATGAATCGCATTTAATCGAGCAGACATGGGTAGAAATAATAACATGTAATCGCCTGCTGTGGTAAGGTGATCGTGTAAATCATGTTATTTATCAAATTGTCACTATATGATATGATGTGATAATCGAAATCATACAAACAAATGAGGAAGGCTGCTACCGATATGCGATATGAGTATGGATTACTATTGTTATGCATTTTTATGTACACTTGACACCTGTCATTCAACGTAGTTTTGTCGTGCATTGTATTCTNCGCTGCCTTTACAGTTGTAGGAATGTTCTGTCACTGTCACCCGCAGTCTTGACGGGTTGTGTTGGATTAAATTTTGTTTTATTGTAAGGGTTTTGTGAGATTATGGGATTTAGTAAAAATAGAAAGTACCATTCATTGAAAGCATGATTCATAGCTTTTTATTTATTGTGGAATGACAATTTGGATGAGGATTTATAATTGGAATCGTATAAATTATAAATCAGTATTTTTACTATCATACTGATTTAGCAAACGATTTATTTTCAATTTTGTTTTTTGAGTTCCCCGATTGGTTTTGAATATTTCCCAAAAATTCTCTACCGCCGTTGCTGCCGTGTGAATTTGGATTTTAAAATTATGAAGACTTTGGTCTGGTACTTTACAATGCTAGTTTTCGTATGTAAAAACATAATAAAAGTTTATTTCGATGGTGGTCAAAACCCCCCGCATTCTTTAAAGTTATTTTTAGTAGCTCCCTACCACTTGAGCTTTTGTAAGTACGGTCAATTGCACCACTTCGTTGATTTATTATAAAAGGTAAAATTGGTTACTAAATTGTAAAATCACGAAGGTTATGCGACCTCTCTTTGTTGTGGAATATAATACTATTATTTGATCCTTTACAACCAAGTTGTCCTAATATCTATTCTAAGCCTGGCTCCGATAATGAATTTAATGCGATTGACAAGACTGGATTATGGCAACTGAAGAAGAAATAGAAAGTAACATTGAATGTGGAGATTATATGGTGATGTGAAAGAGGGAGAGAGTTCAATAAGTACAATGTTCACATTGCATTGGAGAGTTTCGGTGCATGGGGCAGGGCTAATGGGTTTTTTGTGAGTTTAGAGTCTGCCTAAGAAAAGTGTACTTGAGGTTTTTTTTAATTCTTGGGAAACTTATTATTTAATACTATACATCTAGCCTATTTGTATATAGACAAAGTTTGCAATAATAAAAATATTACATGTTTCGATGTTGTAAGCTTGTTTCATGCTTTACTTTTACATGCATACAAAAAACCATAAAATTATTTACGTTATCAGGTTCACTGATGCTGAGTTGTAAATTATAAATTGTGGGGTACATAGTACATATGTAAGTAAATACTTCTGTACTTCAACCCCTTAAATTATACGTGTTCGTCGGAGTAGTAATGGAATACTTTTTTAAATTCAAATTAGTATTAGCTACTTATTTTCGTAAATTGTGTAATATCTGTTACGTCAAACAAAACACTGCTATTGTGCTTTAGGTATGTTTGTTCCCTGAGATGGGGAAACGCAATGTTGTATCTCTTATTGTAAAAGATGACGTGTTGGTTGAAAAGACCATCCGGCAGCTGTACAGAGCCTATAAATTGAATGTTTTTATTATTAGTTATCACATCACAATGCTTTACATGCAAAATCAAAATCAATACTCATCAATATTTTGTGCCAATTTTATTAGGTATATGCGCCTTCGTAATAAAAAAAGCAAGCTTGATGTCTGCAATTTTGGGCACTCTGTGATAAACCATGGAATGACAAGAGTGCACGGAAAATATGAATAAGGTGGGATAGGAACATTCAAAGAGATTTGATTTGGACGTAGTTTGTTAGTCCAAAGTTTTACGAGCTAAGCGAAAGACAATATATTTTCATAAAATGTTGACCTCTGGTCCTGCAGACTGGTCTTAATTGACTTACATGGAAATAAGGGCCCGAGCATAATACGAGTAATTTGGACGAGTTTTTTTGTATTTTTTTCTAAAGGAAGGAGTCGTTGAGTCGTTAAAGTCAAATCTTCTGTACCCTCGATTCGATTTACGTCTGAAAAGCGCAATAAAAAGAGACTTTGAAAGTAACCATGCAATTGGTGTTAAGTACATATGCAACCGATAAAATGAATTTTGTGTACAAAATCGACTTTAAACAACATGTTTTTGAAAAATAATAAATGTGTAATAATATCTCATTTTTATGGCTTTTGTACAAAATGATTTTGTACCAATACAATACATAGTGAAAGGCACTAACGAATAAAGTACTGTGAAAGGCACTGGATATACGTTTCCCAAAAGAATGCTATAGAATATAGAGAGGAGCACCTAAAACATGAACCATCTGCGACCCAGACGCCCTGTAGAAGGAAACAGTAATGCTCGTATAAACTACGTTTTGAGAAGATACGGGGGTTTAGAAGTGTACGTACCCCGGTATAACCCCCTTGGCACACTTGCCACACACCCAAATTTACATCATTTTTCAAATTATTGCGATCGAGGTGTGCCGGGGCTTGTTCCGGCCGCCGCTGCAAGGTCACAACCAACTCATGTATGGAATCCCAATGAACCAAATGACGGTAGCAGCAGTAGTGATTCAAGCGATTTCCACAGATGGACAGGCGTCATCAACCCTTTTGGAAATTTCACACCTCTGTTCGGAGGCAGAATCGTACTAGGGCCAGGCAAGGTTACTTTTTTCCTTTGTCTTGTTTTCTTTGCTGCGGTGTTTGGGCAAATATTTTTAGAGTACGTAAGTTTCATTGTCAATTGGTCATTAATAGCTTTCGTCTCGAGTATGTGATACGATAACATGTTTACTTTCACGTTTCCATCTAATTTTTAATTAATTAAAAGCATTTCATTTGTAGAATGTTTTTCTTCCCCTTGTTGTAGGAAAGACCTAATACTAGCTTTTAGTGGCGGTCTTCCTATTTTTATTTTGGGAAATGTTCTGGCCGCCTTTTGTTTATGTGCTTTCTTTATGGTGGGTATCACTGATCCTGGGATTGTGCCAAAAAGTAACAATTTTTTACAAGTTGCAATATTGGCAGACAATATAATGCTTCGGAATTGACATGTCATATCATGCTACGTTTTTCTTAGATTACACGATACAGGAACTAATGACGGAGACGGAAGATTTTCGGACTCGTCACCCGGCTGATAGATTTTATCGTTACTGTAATAAATGCAAGGTCTGTCGACCTCCCAGAACGTTTCACTGTTCCCGATGTGAAATTTGTATAAGTACGTCATTTAAGATTTTTTCACTTTAACAATACTATGCTCGTTTCATATAGTTGGTGCATATTGCATTGCTTGTTTTATTTCCCTTTATATATGAACTTTGCTCCGGTAGGACAACAAGATGTTCACTTTTTTGTTGCCGGAAAATGCATAGGTGAAAGGAATCGTCGTTGTTACTTTTTCACCGTCGTTTTTCAGACGCTCTTGGGAGTTTTCCTTTTAGCAACAAGTTTTATCATCGTGCCACACTGTGTGTAAAGAGAGCAAATCTCATAATAGATCATTATTACCCATTACAAGTTTGTGATCTATCAAAGAGAGTAATTTCACTCATTCTGTTTTCGTTCTGTTTGTGACCCCTGTAACAACGGAACAGTGGAAAAAGAGTCAGACACATTCGTTATAGATACATTGCAAACCGTAGGTGGTACTTTGTCTGGACTCACACTTCTTTTCTTTCCACAAAGTGGGCTATTCATGTTCGTCTACAGGTTTTACCTGATTGGTGTTGGTAGAACCGCCAGAGAGGAATATCGAAAATATCAGAGTTGTAACAGAGAAGACTGTGTGGAGGAACAGTATCCATTGTGGACAAATATTAAAGTCTTTTTCTTTAGACGATCAATGCCCAGCGCTTTTCGTAAGTTTTTTTTTGGAATTCAGAAGAACAGCTACCAATAAATTAAAAAACTGGTTTGTGTTAGCATTTTACAACTTTGTAAGTTTTTCCGTTTACTTATAGGTGCGAGCCGAAACAGGGTGTTGGACATTGAAAATTTGTTGTGTGATATACCCACTCCTTGGGTATTAGAGCAGGAAGTACGAGGAGGGAGACTTGCACATTCGTCTGCTCTGCTACGTGACAGTCGGGATTTGATCCGTGTAAACTTTATAACTGAAGATAGCAGTTGATCATTGATTTTGTGTTATTTCAAAGTTCTTCTTTTTCAATTATATTTAGGCTCACGGTGAATATGAGGAGCTGGAGGAGGACGAAGATGATTTACTTAACGCAAACAGAATTGGAACGGGGAATAATGTAATAATGATTTCTTTTTTTAGCTTCCATATTGAGTTTTATGGCATTTATTTCTGTATCGCATTTTCAAAATAATTTTAAGAGACAAGAAACAACTCGTCTACGGGAAGTTGCAGCATACGCTCGAGGTAAGTCTACACCTAGCGTGCCCCTCTTTGAGCAAGGTTTAAATCCGCTGATGACGCGTATAAAAATGTCCCGAAAATCGAAGCCTTCGTGTATTCTCCAACAAAAGATTTCTGCCTTCCACACCGCCTCCAAACTTCCTAAAGCCACCGTTTCCTACCACAAGCGACAATCTCTCCCTTGTTCTCTGAGCGAAGGTTGTATACCCAGAACAAAAGACGGAACGCAAGAAATGATACAGCTGTCGCGTGCCACGCAACTGCGACGAATAATTCAAATGATTCTCCTGCGTGATCGTGATGGTCTTATAGAGATGTCAAATCGAGTTAACATTGCTGCTTTGGTTGGCATGAACCGCTTTGACCCTGACAATCTGCAGCTGTTGGAATTGAACAACGGCTTACCAATGATTGCTCCACGGCGCCGTGAACCGGAAGTTGGAAATCATCGCTTAGGTGCTGGTGTCCTCGGAATCCCTCAAATGGTGGCGGCAGGTTTGTTGCCAACTGCTAGGGACATTGCTAGTTCGGTGGAGTCCATGGTTGGTAGCGGCAGGATTCGCAGATTACCCCCGGTTGGACGACAGCGTTACACTCCCATAACCGTGGTGGGTCCTCCATTGGTTGGGGCATCTTCTTCAAGTCGTTCAAGACGCCCTTTACATATTGACGAAATCGATCGAATTCCAATGCACCAAAATCCGTCTGCCTTGCTTCACAATTCAACAGCGCCCCCACCCATACGAGCCACAACAGTACCACAGTCCCCAGTTGCGGGTCTAATTAGCTCAAGTATTCTTCCCATCGGTCTCAGTAGAAGTTCCACTCCCCCAGCACCACCGCCAACACAACTTATTTCACCTGTTACTCCAGATATGATGGACAATGCTAATAATAATGCTCCAATAGAAAATATTGTGTCCCAGTAAGAAGAAATAGTAACTACTATGTTTGTATAGATGTAAACTAAATAAATATGATATGAAAAAGGTGTGATAAAAATTTGGAAAACATTTTATTTTGGAAAAGGAACTAAAAATAACATACTACAAGGAGGTTATCGTTATTCGCAAGCCGATACGCCATAATTGTCAATTATTTTTTATTTACTTATCATTATTATAATTTATAATCATAGCCGCATACATATAAAATACGTATAAAAATACACTGTGTGGATATATATAAAAAATTGCAAGAAACTGACTATTTTAGTGTTAGTCATAGACAAATTATATCGTTAAACTAAATAGAGCACACCTTCGAGTTTTCACCTATTTTACGCAAGCACGATGCGAATAACGAGTTAAAACGTAAAAACGAGTTAAATACTATATACTTGACCATTACTTGTAAAACTAATCGATAATAATAACTACTTGGACATTTAAGTTTTTACAGGTATTATTACAATTTACAATATGGTTGGCATTTTTTGATCAGGGATGTATAATAATAAATAATTTTTATCTAAAAAATTATTGCATGTTCCCCGTGTAAGATTATAATGTAACTTATTTAACATTATGTGCTACTACATTTTTGTTTTATAAGCTTATTTGTTATATGCAATGTTACATGAACAATCACTCTGCAAAATTATATTTATTTACGACATGCTTTAAGGCTGTTTTCCGGTTTACAATCGGGAAATTTCCTGTTCTGGATCTTCATTTTCCCCTTCATCGTCACCCACAACCTCTTCATCAATCTCCTCTTCATCCCCTCCTGCTACAGCAACGGACTCTTCCGTGCTGGTTATCGTACTACTGTTGTCGTTAATCATATTGTTGTTATTGCCGTCACTCATGGCTTGTGCAATAAAATCTTCGGCGATACTTCTGTCTAATCCCGTGTACGTTTTACTCACTTCCTCTTCTGTGATTTCCAGCTCTTTGTTTGTCTCTTCGCAAATTCTTCGTACACTTAGCTTGCTGGAACTGGCCACTGAACACTTGGAACTTCTTCTGGTGGCCACACTTAAATTACTGACGCTGCTATGACGGCTTCTGTGAGCGGCAGCGGCTGCTGCTGCAGCAGCAGCGTGGTGTTGCTGCTGAATTTGTTGAAGCTGGTGCTTCATTCTGTATTCCTCTGGGACTAGCAAAAGTGTGCCTTGATGATGGTGATGATGATGAGCAGCGGATATGTGGGAAGCAGTTGCGGGAGTGTTAGACCTCCTCATGGGAAGGGGAACAACTGGCACCGGGGCTGGAGCAGGCATTGGCATGATAATGGAGTAGGCTGGATGAGGGATGGTGATGGACGCTGGATAGTTTGGCGGTAATGTGAAAACCGGTCGGTGAGGAGCAGCAGGAATCATGTAGGAGGAGGACACGGACTGTGCGGGAATGACGTAAGGTCGTAAAGTACCACGAGATTGGGGCAAACCGGGAAAGGCTGTTCGGCGAGGTTGATGACCTAACCAACGAAGTAGCCTATCCTTCCTGGCTTGATACTCTGTTGTGGAAGTAATGATGTTGTCACGGGAAGCCTGGTTTTCACTTCCAGAAGACCCCGTTGAGGAGAGAAGACTTGACTTGTAGCTGGATTTGCATAGAACGCTGATGGCCATTCCGAAAGTGGAAAAACTAAGAAGCACCTCAAGCATGGATGAAAGAAGTAGCAGCGAATTTATTACGTTTCCAGCAGAACGCCTTCTGTCCAGGGTTTCATCATCTTCCGTCTTGTCGGCCATATCCTACACAAAAGGACATTATGCGACGGTATTAAATTTCATAACTCTTCTTGTCATGTGATGACAATTTTTTGTCAAAGTATTTTACATACCACGCCAACCATCGTTTTGGCTGTTTGGAGTAACCCCGCGGTGGAAAAAATTGCAAGTAATACAGACGCCGACAAAGAGAGCATGGTCATTGCCAGAAGCACGTGCACCTGCCATCTCTGACCCCCACAAAACCATTTAGGCTTTGGCAACCCACTCTTTGTACACATTGCGCATAGGGCCCCTGTTATCCCCACCACCATACCTGTCCACAACCCACTCCCGTAATAGAACAGATAGCTCTGGTATCTTATGGCTAGCACACCCAGAATGGCCATGCTGGCTCCTACGCCAATCTGTGCTAGTCCCACAGGAATGGCCAGATTTGACGGGATTGTGGTTCCCTTTTTCCTCTGTTGAATTTGCTTTCTTGCCCAGACGACGTCGTGAGCATGGCCTTCAATCAGTTTTGGGTCAAGCGGATTTCCATTCTTGTCCATCATGTGAATCAGAGTTCCGTCCACTGCAGAGATGGCTGTCGTCCCTGCTATGGTTCCTTTTGGCACTGTGATACGAGGAAAGGTTTGCTGCTGCGGATGATGATGAAGATTGTGATGGTGTGAATGCGAGTTATTTGACACTTTAGTGGTCGCCGTATTCACCGTGTTGGTGTTCGTCTCCCCTGTACTGGGGGCTTTCTCTAACCTTGACATCTTTCCCATTTATTCTATCTTTGTCGACACTTAAAAACAGGATATTGTCCTGCCGATTTTTTCAACAAAGCTACCAATCTATTTTTGTACGTTACCCTCTGTGCTTTTTGTATCTCTTTGTGACCGGATGTATTAAACGTAACAAGAAGAACAGCTACAGTGTATTTTATCTTGTCAAAACGAGTATTAACTTTTTAGCCATTCTCTTCTGTTTTGATAATCATGTTGGCAATGTTTCACAGGAAAAAATTAATGACATTAGTAATTAATTTGAAACTGACGTAATGCTAATATGCTTTTGAAAAAAAACAACACGTGTTATCACTTTCTTCTGTTTTGCTTTCGTCCTCAAGAGAGCTGAAAAACCATACAAACACACAAAATGTAGTTTAAAAAATAATTAATATTAAGACATAATGATAGATAATCAACCCTCTACACACACACTAATGTGTTATTACAGCTACCACATACACCCCCAAAAGTCTCTAGAGGTTTTGTGTATTGTTTATGTGAGTACCTCACACACATGCACAAACAAAAACAATCGAAATTTCATAAAAACAACAAAATGGTGGAATTAATGAAGTGCTGTGTTTCTTGGCATATAATGATCATCATCATCCCGTTTTCGTTTTTCCTTTCATTCGCATGAACAAGAAATTATTGCAGAAACCCAACTCGAGTTTCATATTCAAGAAGCCACTTTCTTAAGTTAGTCGTTTAAATAATTTTTTAGCTTTACTTTTCACTAAACTCGCTGTAATTAACTACTAACAGTATTACCACTACTACGACTCACCATCACCACCACCACCACCACCATCAAACGATTCTTGTAGCGTTGCAGACGATGAATTTAAAAAAAACGTATTACCTCTAATAATAAGCCACGGTTAATATACAATACCCCTTTTCTTGGTTCCCTATATCGCGTGAGTACAAATATGGTAGTGGAGAGAGAGGGGGAGAGATTCTAATGGGGAATAAGTAATTTAGCTTGCACAAAATGCACTCGCATACATTCATTGAGTCAGTGTATGGCCTTGTGTGTAGAAAAACTAATAATAAGTTAATTAGTGCACAAAGATTCGCCCACAAGATAAATATCTTTTTATTATTTTCATATTTGAGCCTCTACCTTTCACAGTGGCAATCTATTTAAGACCACAACATCAGAATTTTTACGTATCGTCATGCATATTTCACGTTTTTGAAAGAGTTTAACACGTTTTATGAAAAAGTAAACATATTTTTGGTCATCATCATGAGTTGGTTTGGTGAGTGTGCGTGTCTGCTGGCCTGTAAGCCTTTTTGAGGAAAACGATTTTAATGAGAGAGTAAGTCGCTTCATTCAAGTTTGTAAGGGCACAACACCTGTGGCCTTGCTTGTCTATAGGTGTTCGACTTGGAAATAATAGTAGGAACTACAAACGGACAAGTCAAATGCATAGGTAGTTTCGCATAAAAAGGCAATAAAATTGTTTTTGTTGGCACGATTAGATAGCACATTTACAATTATGAATTTTTGATGGATCAAAATGCTAAATTTGCATACTAATTGTTCGAATTTTGAAATAGGTGCTGCGTTTTGAGAATTGTGTCATCCTTTTTCTAATGAATTATATATCTTTTACGATTTTGACCAATGAAAACTGTATTAGAACTTTTGGTCCTTTGTCCTGTGCAGTACAAGTTATTACAATTTTTCTGTTTGTTAAAACTCTTGCGTTTCTTCATCTTTATATAGCCAATGCATTGTCATCAAAGATGGAACTTGTGTTAGTCTTATTTCCGGGTCCAACAACAGCGCAACGCAAAAAAGGTTCACATGTTTAGTAACTAACTACCTGATAGGTATTTCATAACAATCTAATGAATGAAATTGTAGAAAATCTATGAGCTATATAGAATGAATGAGTGAATATGTATAAATGAATGGGGATGAAGTGGACAAACTGGCTGGGTAAATAGCTAGAAGCACAATCTTGTCTTAATTGCACCGAAACCCTAACATTTACAATGTGTGACATATGATGATGACGTCTTTTGTAAGTTTTTCTGCAACAGAAAAGTAACGATTATTATTATCATCCCTCATCCCAGCAAAAATATCGTGAAAAAAACTGGCATTATAATCATCTTATCTTATAACGCAATCTTGTGCAAAATTTTGGTCATTTTGTTAACGAACTTTACCAGTCACAGTCACATTATTACATTGAACTGAAAAAGAAGTTTATTGAACTTGTAGTAAGATGCAATATGCAATAAAAGTTTTGTAATTGGAAGATGTTTGACACAAATTTTTTGCATTTATGGGCATGTCTGTGTAATTTTTACAAAATATTTATCCAAGTTAGTGAATAGGCGCCTCTAAATAAAGTCTAAACACCAAAACACCAAAGTCTTTTCTGTTTGCCTTACAAAAGTCTCTACTAAATACCTCTCCCTCTCTCTCTCTCTCCCGCTGCATTGAATTGTGACTGGGGATAGGAATTGGACAGTAATCAAAAAAGGACAATGAAATACAAATATACCTACACACACATTACCACGCATCATTGGACAAACAATGTAACAATAAAATATTTTAAAAAGACAAACTACCTGAAACGGCTTCCACGCGATTTTTGATGATGTGACTAAAAAATGAATGCTTATGAATAATGAAAATATTGCGTGTTGGTTTAGAATGAACAAATTAAAGATTTCTTTGATATTTAACGATTGGCGAATGGCAATGACGCTAACGAATGTATCCAAACGAGGAAACTTATGCACCATTTTGATTTTCTCCCAATCAGTTTACCATGTTATTTAAGGCGCCAGATATCATATTATTATTAACTGCTACTATTCTCCCCTCTTTGTCCTTCGCTGAGTGAACTAAGTCTTCTTTTTTACTAATACGTGTACTGTATTGATTTAAACGTTGCCAGAGTCGAGGTCAAATTCCATCAGTTTATATTTTGACAATGGTTTAAAAATAGGCATCATCACGCTTACATTTTTAAGCGACTCCTTTCTTCTCTCTGGTACTATATATACCATCAAATTATTCCCTAACCTGCAGCAAGTTTAGCGTGTTAATTTCATTAAAAAACCATCACCTCTGTGGGGGTATGGGATTCATTAATGCAAAAAGAATGTAAGAAGGCGATGACGATACTACTTTAATGATAATCAATTTTCTAGTGTCCGCGTAGTCGTCGTCGTCGTCGAGAAGAAATGCCTACAGGAGAAATGCCGTTAAACAATACACAATGCCATCGTCGTTTATGATGGCAGTATGAACAACATAATAATAAAATAATGTTTTTTGCAGAACTTTTCTGTTACTTCACAATAGGAGTAGAAGGAGGAGGAGGACAACCCCACCATGATGACATGATAGCAACAGCGAGAGTAAAGCTTTTGTACTTTGTGTACGGCATGGCAAAAGTGGTAATGGTGGCATCCTTCTTTTGTGGATAATAGCATATTACCATTACATTCCAAATCAACACACACCTTTCTACTCACACTGATTATTGCTTGTGGTCACTTCATCATGGCTTTTTTAAAGCTGGGGAATGCACAGTTACTACTTACTACTACACAACACTGCATAATAACAGCATAGCAATCTCTTTTTGTTGGCTGCTTACTTTTCCTGTTTACTATGTCATTGTTGTAAAATAAAAAAATCTATTCAGCACCCAGTCGGACGGAATGATAAAAATAATTGCATGTTATGTACGTTGATTAAATTATGAAGACTGACGACCGACGAACGGAACGACTATGATAATGATTATTATGAGGATGACCGATCCGACCAAACGAACTAACAACAACGGCAACGGGAGCTAGCCTTGCAAGTTGCAAGTCATATTGCTACGAGAATACTTGCTTTCTGAGAACGGATATACCTACATACTTATTTGTGTCTTTTCTCCCTCGTAAATTTCAAAATTAAAAACATCAACTCATTTGGCACGCTAATTTTTTTTGCAACATGAAAAACTTTTAGATAGCCTGCAGTAATAAATGTAGATGTTATGTTATAATTTTTAATGCAGGTGACTACTAAATTATAACGGACTTGTTCCTTCGAAGGCTAAAGCCAAGACGCTCAATTTTTTGAATTATGCTAATTGTGCATGCGACGTGAACAAGTCAGTAACAGTATTCATCAATGTTACTTATTTATTGCTTCTCTACTCTTTTCCGAACACGGCTCTATGAGTGAATTTTTGTGTCAACAGCGTCCGTAATTAACAAAAACAAGTCACAGTAACGACATGAATAATTCGTTTCTTTTCCTTCTCACTTTCATTACACCTACTGAAACAAATATCAAAAGTTGCTTATTTTTCGTTGAAATTTTTTTTCTGTTTTGATTGTTTTGCCAAAGAAAACAGTAACGAAAGAAGAAAAACAAAAACAGTTCACAGATTATACGTGCGATGCCATTACTACATTAAACGGCATGCTTGCCAAAAAAAAGTTTCATGACCACAACAATGATTTTTTTGGTAATTTAATGTAAACTTGTGATTGACTGGTGATGATGATGTTGGCAGTTATATATAAAGTTAGTCATTATTATATAGCAAATATTTTTCATTTCGGAAAATTAGCTAGTATCATCATTATGTATAGAACTACTACACAAGCTAAGTATCTACAAATTCACCTACAACACTATATAGCACACTTGCTTACACGCCAATTAACGAAATTATAATTTAATACTTGTGATGCTTCGTTTTTGACAAGAAATTCTATTCACATTTAGTAAAAGCACCAAAATTGGCGGGTTGTTTTAATTGGCCAAAAATGAACTCACATTATATCCTAGCGGTCACCTTGTAGTCACATTATCACATCACTTAATTTACATACCTTCCACCATATCATCATCATGTTAATTAAGCAAAGAGTTTTGACGCGCCATATAGCTTCCAGTTTTCTAACGTTCCTTACACATGTGAACTTCAGAACTTCAGACGGTAAAAAAGGTAGCGAGCAAAAATATTTCTGCAACTTACTCTACTACTATTACTTCTAGTTTATTTATTTATTCGTTCATGCTGACTAAACTACTACACGCACCGTTTAGTTGAGAAGACGGATTTTACAATTCTGGTTGGGGCAAGGCTCGGCTTCTTTAAGAAAGCGCCTCAAGCCGAATTAGAATTTTTAAATCAGTGATTATTCTTTTTTCGATATTTATGCAATTCCGTGTCTAATTACCTTTTCGAAAAATTTAATACAACGAACCGTCAACTTCACGAATTGTAAAAGAGGTAGGCATGTTTGTAGTAACCTAAGGTTGAATGCTGTATTTTGTGCTGTAATAATTATTGCGCACGTACCTACGTAACCTGACTAGAGAATGAGGATGAAATGCATGTATAATGGTCCTTTTACACTCGGAAAGTTAAATGACTGAAGTACTGACTGAGTGACCGATGAAGATGACGACGATGATGATGATGTTCAATATAGAACTCTCTGGCTCCCTTTCCCTTCCTCCTTCGTCTTCTGCAATTCTCTCCTACCTGCAGGCAGGCTGGTTGTGCAATTTTTATTATTAACTCCCCAGCGATTCAAGTACACACTCAAAGTCACGACGAAGACACGTTTTGCGGTAATGATGACTTAAGACTACTAAACCACTCACCTGGCAGCACCAGCAACTACAACAACAACGGTGACGATGATTATGATGGCTTTATTGTACAAGCCGATATTATTATTAAAGAAAAGCCGAAACTAAGCCGTGTATACCTTACTGCCACAAAACTCAACTGCTACTAATTCTTCTCTGATGAATAATCAAAATGGGCTGAGTGTTATTTACATTTTTATCATTATGCATGCAAAAACGCGTCAGCAGTAGAGAAGAGGCAATCACAGGTAATCATATTAATAATACCAACAATACTATCGTCGTCGTGGTCTTCGTCGTCGTCGCTAACAATGAAGTGGTGTGTATTTTAATGCGGCAGGTTTTTCTACGATGTAATCACTCTGGATTATCCAATTCCGCATACCAAAACTACCACAGAGAGAGACGAAAATAATATCAAATGCCTACATGTGCATAGACAGAGCAGAGGTAAAAGATTCACAATAGAGATAGGCCATGATGAATCTCCTCTACTACGCAACAACTACATAGCCAGGATCTTTTTAGAGAAACAAGGCTCAAGTGAGAGAAGAGGAGGGACCCGCCTGCAAAGTGGTTTCGTTTGGAAGTGCGAGATGATAATAGATTCACAATATCAAAACGGCAATTATGAGGACAATATTATCACAATAATTATCAAAGTCGTGCGTTAATCTTTAAAAAATGTATTTACGATGCAGCAAGCATTACAAACTACGCATGCCAAAAACTCTCGGCAGTTTTTTGTTTAAACCCAGATAATCAGTTTACATTTCCACACGACATTTTTTTGCCTTCTTTTCTATGTCCTTTCTTCCTACTGATAGACTTTGACTAGATTAATATTAACACTTGGTCTTTAACATAGTTTTCCTTATACACCTTAAATAATTACACAAGAACCATAGGTGCAGGTGGTGGTCACGGTAGTAGATGGACTATAGCACTATTAAAACCCAGAAGTGCTATTGTACTTACAGCAATTAAAATACGTATAGCCAAGAACGTTTTCTTACAAATTACTTCATTGGAAGAAAACCTTCATCGTAATAGCAGCAGTACATTTAATTTGCTCCAAATATTAATTCTTAGACAGCAGAGTTACAAATCTCTCCTCACTACTATCAGAATACTTTTAATGACAACTCAGTATCATTAATTTACTAAACTAAAAAAAATTGTGTGTGGCCGCAGTGGACGTTCCGTGTTACAGAGTAAAGGAATAGAATACCAAGTTGTACCTTATTCTTTTAAAAATCCAATGTCACATTCCACCTGTCTTGCTGCGTTATTACAAAAAAATCAACAATGAACCAATTCATGTGTCACTGGCTGTGTAAAAAAATGAGTCTACTATAGTGAATAATGTTTTGTTTACTTTATGTACATGTTTTAAATCTTTGAAAGATTACATTCTTCTTTCCACACTGTAAGACTGGGAGGATGCAGTTTGTGTTGTACTATCCAGATTACTTAAATGAATGAATGAATGTCACTCCGCCAAGTAATATTTTTGCATGAGAAACACAGTTCAGCAGAGGTGACGGTAGAGAGACAGGATGAAAGACCGCTTTATTTATTGTGAACCAGATACAAAGGAAAGAATCCCACAGTCAACAGTCACGTCACATTTGTTGTCGTAATACAATATCACATTTTTTAACGATAAAACACTGTCCACGATCTTTAGGGCACCATGCGGTATTTACCACCATCACATTTTTATCACATTATCACCCACCGCCACTAACAACACGTCGAGAGCATCCTCTCTTCTTTGTTGGCTTGTTGATGTTTGCAAGAGGATTACCTACTGACTGACTCTCATAGTGCCACACTCCTCATGAAAATTGTAGCAGCAGCAGCAACAAAAAAGATTGCATAAAGAAATGGATAATAAGATCAGTAGAGAAGATCTTACACTTTGTTTGATGATGTGTTGACGATGGAGTTTTGCTGATTATGGAAATCGTCTTGAGAGGTATATACTAGTCCAACAACCACCAAAACAAATTATCCAAATACAGGTGTAATATGGCTGTACTATTATAATGTTGACGCGTTCATCCGTCCATTCGCCAAAGCGTCTAGTACGATACTACATCACCAAAACAGTTTAATACAATACGCACGCACAGTGAGCGCCTCTTCTATATCCTTTTCTGTCTGAAGAATTGAGGATAGGTGTGCGTCGTATTCATCTTTTAGAAAAGGAGCGATGATGGTAAAAACAGACAGATGAAGTCAAACAGGCTTGGGCTAATGCATCTCTCTCTCTCTCTCTCTGCTCTCTTGAGTCGCTGCTATTTCTTCGATATCCTGCGTTACTGCTACTACCAGTAAAGAACAAAGTACACAGTATCGTCTTATATTTCACAGAAAAGCACATGGACTGTCGTAATAATGTGTGTATGCATATTTATAATAACAATAATATTACCAAGAGATGTGACCGCTGATAACATGCTAAAGTATGCAAAAGAGTGAATGAAAGAAGCTAGAAACTGCCAACCGCCATGTTGCAGCAATTGCCATATATTCAAAATGATATAAAATAAAATGTGGAAAGAAAGAGAGAGAGAGAGAGAGAGCGCGAGAGGAAAAATTGTTGACGGAAACTCAGGTAAAATAAATTGCAGTTCAGGTTGACTGGTGTAGTAGGGTATATTATATGCATATGTATGATTGCGAGTGTTGTGTGGTGGTAGTGGTGATTGCAACGATGTGATGTGGTTATATGTTGCGTCTTTGGGCCTTGGGAGGTGCGTTGTATGTCTACGGAACGTACATGTGATGTCGATGGGCAAAGAAGATGCAGTTTATTTGGGGTTTGTTGTAGTTTTCGTAAGGAAAAGCAACTACTCTTTTACAAGTAAAGTGCTGCTAATGTGTGATGATTTGGTGATGATGATGACGAGTGAGTGTGTAAACGAGCCTTTCTGCTGATATGCACACGGGTATATATGCGTACGAAAAAGTGTACAAGGAAAAGTAATTACTTTGGATAATAATATTTTGTTGTTACTGGTTCAGTCAGTCAGAGCGTGTAAAAGCTACGCAACTCATTGAAACAGGGAATGATGAAGTTGGTACATGATCCATCTATAACAATTATTATTATACTATTGGCAATACTTGGTTCATTTTGTTGGCTAGTGGTCGTTGGGCATATTTTGTATGTTTTGGGGAAATGTGCGAATATGCCTACAGATCTAATAGGGAAGGGAAACCCCTGAAGCATTTAATGGTTGTATATAAACATATATGAACCATACATTTCGAATATTTTTGTACGATCATTTTGATGCTCATCTAAACGTGTAATAATATTTTTTAAAGTTTTTTTTTCCTCAAATAAATGTCCGACGGGCTACAATATCGTAATGGGAATATTATCAATCAAATCAATGAGTTGAATCTTTTTAAATCTCTCAACTTCAATTCTTTTCTGTTTTCGTGTTTTGACGTGCACTGAAAACACCGCATATCCTATTTAGATAAAAAAAAGAAGAGTAAATCGTATATTGTATCATCATCGTTATCACTTTTTATAAACTTGTGCGTTTCTTCCTCCTTTTTCATCGATGTCATCTTTGTTGCTATTATTGGCATTTTTGATGATATCGTTCAATCTCGTCTTTTTATGATTTTTACGATACATATACCCAGGTTGTTTAGTAAGCTGCGATGGAATGAAGGAGAAAGAGTCAGTGCGAGAGAGAGAGGTAGATGCATGTACAAGATTCAAGAACACAATAATAAGTACCGTAATTTTACGCTACAGCAAAAAACATGAAATCAACTATTACTTTGGCGTTTGTACATCATGCAATGCCTGTTGTATTTTTTGCATAAATAAAAAAGTACGAAGAGAACAAGCTTAATCCCATGTTTTCTTCGTTATAAATCTTTAGTCTTCTCTTCCACTCGTTTTTTCTTACTTTGTTGTTGACGCTTCACTAACCGACTGGGATTTCTTCTTTTTGCCATTCAACTCTTCACTCAAGTGCCTACCAAGACCAAACCGCACAACCTACACGCACACATACACACACCAATCACAATATCATCATAATAATATTATTATTATTATTATTATAAAAAACTGTATGACCGGCCGGAGAGAAGAAAAGCCATCGTACAAGAGCATCTCCCCTTTTTATATCATCATTTTTCGAGATAGCAAAGTGAGGTTAGTAGAATTTCGATGATCATAATGATGATGGCAATGATTTAAGGGATGCTTATCATCATCGACGGTCATACTACTACTACTAGGATGATGATGGGGCTCTCTAGAAGTGAACGATGATAATAATGATTTAGTATAATCTACAGTGTGCTACGTTTTTTCAAATATGCCAAGTGCTAAGCATTTGATGATGGAGGCATTACTATTCGAAGGTAAAATTACGACAGTATAATTTGTATTTAGACACAGGTGCATATTGTAAATTTACGTATATGTACCTTATGAGTTATACAAAGTACTTTGTTTACTATTATTATTATTTTTTATGCATAGTGTTTTATATCCACATATCGTTTCATGTAATTTGGTTTATATTACAAAAAAGTACATCAAAACTCCTTCCAAGCTCGGCTGCAGTTGCAGTGTGCGTGTGAGAAGAATCGAAAGTCCATCCATCTACCATACATCAATCCTTTCATTTCATCTCTCTCATTCTTGTCTCAGCAAGCAATTGTCTTTATTTTACTACACTTACTACTACTACTACTATTGCTGACTATCTATCTTGGCCGATTTCGTTTTTAAAGCTTAGGCAAGGTAAAGTAAGCCCTAAAGCTAGTTTAAATTTGAGAGGAAAGCCCATTTCATCAGCCGGATATCACAACAGCTCTCTCACAGTATGATGAATAGCATAATGTTTGAGTCAGTACCACGCACTCACTGAGGCATCATCACAACAATGTTTATAGTGCTGATATTCCATTTATTGCCTTTTCATGCACAAAATGTACTGAAGACGCAAGTAAATCGTGGCAAGTAAAGCGGCGGCCCAAGCAATATACTTCTATTAAGCTGGTGGGGCCTAACAAGATGATGATGGTGATGATGATGAGGATGAAAAGGAAGGAGAATAGGTAAAATGAAAACGAATCTGTTTTCCATTGTGTCTGCTTATGTCTTTGAAAGTAGGAGGTAAAACTTAACCAAGGTCTTTCTTTTGGATGATGCTTTTTCATTTCCACCACCACCACGCCGTCACCATTACAGTTTTAATGCATTTCTACGTACTCAGCAGTAGCGGTAGAGATATATAGTGTAGACGTGCTGTTGCTTTTAGTGAGGCTTTAGATTTTACTTTCGAAAAGGCGTGTTTAAAAATGAAAAAATCAAACTTATTATCAATAATGATAGCAGCAGCCATAATCATAGTCTCTAACTCTGATGTTGTTTAACTATCACATTGAACTTTAATGTTTTGCATGATCATCTGCAAAATGGTAACACAGTTTGCCTCTGGTTCTGCTGGTGAGATCGTTCAGAGGACTCAAGGCCGCCAGTGGCAATTTAAGAACAAAGTGTAATTCCAAATTCACAATAACGACACATCATCATCATCATTATCGAGTAAACAAGCATCTTTAAAGTTCTCTCTCTCTCTTTCCCACTCTGAAATTATTTTCATCCTTACATATTATCTTTCTTTGATCTGCTAATTTGCAGTTTTGACAGTTAATAGTCAACAACACAAATTGCAAATCTGGTGACGGTGGTGCTGATGTTGGCGATAGTAATAATTGAATAAATAAAAGTCTCGGCATAAATATTGATGACACCACTGCGAGAAGTAGAGAGAGAGAGCGATGTACGACATTAAAGTGGTACGTAGTAGTATGTATACAGAACGGAGGACACGTTTCATTGAGCAAATGATATCGAATCGCATCCTTTGACGAAAATTATGCTTTATGCATCATGTAGCCCATGCCGTCATGCATTTTACCTGCAGTAATAACAATGATATCAAGTCATAATAACCAGAACAGTGAGACGATGAAAGTTTCAAGGTGTCGTTTAAACAACTTTTCCTTCCTCTCTCGCCCATGAGTTATAGGGAGCGAGCTACATGTTGCAATCGTTGCGTGGTATAATTTCGTCAAGTAGATGGTTACACAATGTATGTATATTTTCGTACCTAAAATACATTTCTCTAAAAATATGCATATATATGTGTGCACTTTTATACTACTTGTCGGGTGGGTACTTCAGGTTGATAGTGATGATAAATGTGATGGGGTCATCATCGCAGTGTGGTCTGTAGGAGCGGTCTTGGTAATTTAGAATGAAACTACGTTACAGAAAACAACAAGTAAAGAACAGAAACTATAATGGTCCATTCAGCAAAAAAAACGAATGGTTGGAAGAAGGAAATTACATGATGTGTACCTAAGATGGGCACGTATGAATGGGGTACTCATTTTACGATAGGAAGCTGTAAAGTGCTACTTCAAGAAGATGGAAAAGATGCCCTTCCTATGCCCTACAGGTTTGATTTTCACTTTCCCTTGTGGCTTTTTTGATTTATCCATCACATTCCTGTTGGCAGCAACCACTTCCCATAATCCTTGAGGTACAATTACTCATTTAATTTTTATCTTTGATACATGAGCATTATTCAGGATTCATTCAGAACGCATTGACTAACGCTTCAAGTGCCAAATGTCGAAAAGCATTCAAGTTACAGAGGGTAACGTAACACAATAGTTTAATTTAATAACAATAATCTGGTCGATTGCATTTCAGACAATGTTTCCATTATTAGTACACACAACTATCAATCAAAGCAAATCAAAATATAAATAGTAGGGTGTTCTACGAAACCCTCCCTATTTTATTATTTTACATTATATTGCATTGTGTTGTCTGTCTTGAACAATTCTCTATAAACCGCTAGAAAGATGGTATTTTGGGACCTGCATATTTGGATGCATTAATGGGCTAAAACTATCCCAATTTTATTAAATAATCCGACAACGGTAATGTAGTTATTCCATGGACTCATCATGAGTAGTTACTATGTAGTTGCCAATCAAACAATTTGCCATCTTGTCATAATGACTATGGTACATGGACACAACACACCGCCAGACGATGGAAATAAATAAAAACTTGATGCTTGTTCCGACACGTAGAGGTTTAACTCTTTAAGTTATCTCCTCTGTTATATTTTCCGCTTGATGTAAATTAAATGACTGGGCTTGGTTACAAAATTAGAAAATGAAAAGGGATTGTACGACCACTGATGATGATGATGATGATGATGACGATGGTACTAGCCAAATGAAAAGAAGTTTAATTTAAAAAAGATGACGATGACTTGATAAAACCGCTTTTTGTCATTGCCAATATAACTGCTGCCGTACTGTCGATGACCGTGTCTACAGGCGGTAAAGACCATCGATAGTCTGCGATATCCCAGAAAATATCACCCTACCACATGCAACAAGCTGATTATTGTGTTAATGATGATGATGTTTAACTTGTTGCTGAACGTAAGAAAGAATTTGCGCAACAATAAATGGAGCCAGACAACAGACAGAATAAACGATGATAAACTAATAAGAGTAATTTATATCGATCTCACATGTAAACACCTCCCATCAACACGAAGGTCACGTTCACGTCCAAGAGATATTAAAAATAAATAGAAAATGAAATTACTCGATCGGATACCGCATAATGTTCTTCTGTGGTGATAATAGCATATGCGGACATGTCTTGTCAGTGTGCAAATTCAGTTCATTCTTCTGTCTTGAATTGATTTGATCTGAAAAGTATTATTATTGTTGTATTTGAAACGTCTTTTGATGTTTGTCGTCGATAAGATATTAGGTGTAAATAAGTACGGCACCACCTCCACCGTCGTCGTCTTTGTCGTATGTGAGGATGCACTTTATAATGATGGCAAGGTCATCATATCAATAAATTTTTGTGCTGTCAACAAATGCCAAGAGAGTCTTGATTTTAAAATACAATATATCCTATTGTAACGACAATTATTATTGTACTCTCTGCGTATTGTCATTCTACCAAAATGAAAAAATTATCAAAGGAGAAGAAGAGATTTCTTTTTTTTCAAAGATCAAAACTTTTACGCAGATGAGGATCACGATAATTTTAATGACAATGTGGCGCTTTGGCACAGAAATTGGAGAGAGAGAGAGAGAAGAAAAAAATTGGAAGCGGTCTCGGTCTCATTATTTGCCTGAGCACACATGTAGACACGTCTAATAATAAAAAAGCTCAAATATGCTACTTATAAATAAATGCATTCGATAGATTGTAAATTGTGTGCAGTATAGATAGTCATTGTACAACGCAAACAGCACCACCGATCAGATTTTACATGTTGTTGGCTGCTATTATTAATTTTGAAAAATGGATTGCTCTTGCTGTTCAGATATCACATTTCATAGTTCAGCCAGTTCAACTTTTTTCCTTATCCACAAGAAAACGTCTTGAAGATATTTATACTCTCGAAAACCATCTTACACGACGACTATTTAATACGCGTGGCTTGATTGAAATTGAAAATTGACATTCTTTGAGTTTGTTTTTGTATCGTGAGTGCATGCATGCATTATATACGCATACATAAATGTAATGGCCAAGTTTATGTTACATATACGATGCAAAAATATCGAAACCAATGCCGTATTATATGTTTTTCGACATGTCGTTGATTTGATACTGTTGAGGTTGGATTTCGTTTGTGAACCAGTCTGATAGGAACGATAAGAATGATAATTGTCAATTCAAGCCAAGATATAACTGCAGGTAGTATGTAGTGAATTTGCACATTGTATACACACACGCCTGAACCTTGCAGTAGTAGTGGTAGTAGTAGTAGTAGTAGTAGAAGCTATGTGGTGTCACCTTTTTGCACGGATTTTTACTTTCCGTGATCTTGAGTGAAGTGCTGCATATCAAGTAGGCATTCTGTAGCATCTCTCTGCCAAACAGGTACACTTGTTAAAGAGAGAGAAAAAAGATGCTCGAAGGAGAAGGAAGGAATATACACTGTTTAAATACCGCATCATCATCGTCATCCTCGCCATCATGGCACTTATACGACGAAGAAAGCCAGAAAAAAAACAGCAGACGAGACATCGAGACTGTCATTGTTATTCATGTCCATTAACGGAGTTAATGTAACAATGATAATAACTTTGATCTTAAATCCACTAAATGACAATGCAAGGCCTGCTGCTTGCCATTACTTTTCATCATTGCCATGTTGCCTGTTTTTTTATTGCAATTTACCTCGTATTTTTGAAAACGTACCTATCAACCAGTTCTATTCTCGTTTATATATGCATTTTCATATGATATGTTGTGTCAATCACACAGGTCTGTGTTGTTGTGGTACTGATAATATATGGATCTAATACCTATTCACTACCACGAGCAGCCCCAGCAGCTTCACCACTTTCCTTATAAATACAAAGATAATGATGGTGACGAGTATTTTGCATAACTCTTCTTTCTTGTAACCCCTCTTGTTGACTTTTCTTGTTAACTGTTTACTTTTACTTTTTAATTTGTCTGCTGCGCTGTTTGCAATATACTACAAAACAAAGATGGGGAAGATAACTCACTTTTTTCTTGTGCTGACTCATGTTCTTGGGTGATGTATGGATGAGGAAGAATGATAAATGTGCTAGGGGTGAAATAAAATAAGATCATATAATACACAAACGAAGGGTTGAGGAGGATCATGAGATGATGTGGTTCATTCATTTTATTATATTATATGTATGAGGTGCTGCAGCATCTGCATCAATGAATGAGTGAATTGAAAAGGAAAAGAGCATCAGGTTAAAATCAAAACACAAGAAACTAAGAAACTGCTTGAAATAATCATTACATGGTCAGTCATAAAGTCATAAATGGAAAAGTTGACGATAATGATTACCACGATGATGACTGACTTCTGTTTTCAAATCACATATTACAAAAACATTTTTCAAAGTCACGATTCATCTTATTTAAAGTCATGGTATGTCGGCGCTGGCACGCAGCCGTCTAATATTAGTATGTTTAATTTAAGAATTAAAATACAAATACACGACGACTAAAAGAAACAACAACAATAAACAAATACACAAACATATTTAACGCCTCCTGAGGGTCGCCCGCCACTCTTTTGTGCAATGATTTTCCCTTTTATTCCCTCCTCTCTCTCCTCTCTCTCTCTCTCTCTCTTTAGTTTTTGGAGGTGGAAAATGAAAACCTTGTTGAACATCACATCTCACAAATGTCACAACATGAAAACATAATCATTATCGACATTGCCATCCCTTTGTCTGTAGTTTTGTTCTGTGGCAGTTCATATTAAAAGCATACCACTGTATTATTGTAATAATAATCATTTGTTTATTGCTGGCAATGTAACAGTAACAATAATAATAATGACAATCAGTCAACCAACCAACCAGGTTTATTAGAGAACATAAATAGACAAAAATGATTCATCTCTATGTTGTGTGAAAAGTCAATTGAAAATCTGTCAAAGAATGACGAGTATTTGTGTTTGGCGAAGAATATTTATTAAGTTTGTGATTACATTAACTACCTAAGTAGCATTACGGTATAGAATGGCAGTTAGGCTCTTTTGTTGTAAGATAAAAAAAGTAAGATGTTATTTCTAAATTATAGGAAGATGACTTGTTGAATTAAAACATTCTCTTCTCCACCGCTACTCATGCCACTGCTGCTTTTGATTTTCGTTTTTGTTTTACATAAACGACAAACGACCTGAATGGCGATGAATTCACAATTCAAGTTCTCAATCAATGCGGTTTTTTGATTGTTTTAGGATGACAACGACGAAAAATGAAAGGGGCATTTGCCAGTTACGCACAAGTAGACACACACATACATATTGATGGGGATGGAAGGGTCCTTCTGTGAGGTACTTGAATGATAATATTTACTCTGCTGCTGCCTTTTATCTAGTTCTCTAAAGAAGCGTTGTACAAGAACACAAGTGCTTGCTCATCATCATTATGCTCATCGTCATTAAGAGGGTATGCTAGGTGCTTCAGCGGGAACGGGAAAATCAGCTGTGGTGAAAACTGAATAACGTGTAGTGCAAAAACA
>JAHZNE010004195.1:0-16618 GCA_027744055.1 Callyntrura sp. NNG-2020
GTTCGGAGATTTCAGCTCCAGATAAATGTGAACAAGCCGGAGACGATGGTGTACGAAGAGGTCTAAGGGAGTAAAAAATGTGCGTAGCAGCAGGTAGTCGTAGAGGTGAAATTTGCTGTGAATCGAGAACACTGCGTTATTTATAGGAATATTCAATAGAGAGTTGAGGGTATTGTAGGAGGATTCACTGTGAGAAGATAGAAAAATTCGGAAATGACAAGAGCATAAACCTTGAAGAAAATTGGGGACGGTGGTAGCGCTTTCTTCCCGATGTGGGTGGGTTAAAACCACAGATATGAGATGAAGCAGCAGTGCAAAATACTGAAGTTTCTCAGTCATTTCAGGGCAGAGAAGTTGGATTTGTTAATTTTATCGATACTCTGCCTTGCCTCGATGCCTTATAATGAAAACTTTGTCTTTTACAGAGTTTTTATCGATCTACATGCGGTGTCTCCAGGGGATGGAAAAAATTCAGGTATGTCTATGACCTATGGACGTATCTGTAGATATAACAAAGCCTTAGTAATTTTACAGACGACAGCACACAAAGCGTTGTTTAAATTTTTAATAAATTATTTTCTATAACACTTGTTTCCCCAACTGCTTACCTAAAAGTACTTAAAGCTATAATAACAACGGTAAAGTATCCATAGTTCCTCCCAATAATGGAGCAGTGCTCACAACGATGCAGTAAATATGGGAATAAATATAGCGTAACGTAACTCTCCTCCTGACGCGGTTACCGAACGCTCCGCGTAAAGAATAGTTTACAAGGTTTTATCGATTTATTCCCCTTAACAAATTCTTGTAAGCAGTCTGAATGTTACATACGGTGCTTCTATATTACAATGTCTTGTTTTTTAATTTCCCACAAGAGTATTTAATCAAAAATGAGTAATTAAACAGAGAAACATGCATATGGAAACGTAATATGTCTTGTGGTCATAACCATGAAACACTCGGTAGAATGGGAAAGTACAGGTATTCCCTCTCCAACGTTTACTATTGGTTCAAGGTCTAAATTGATTTTCGCCGTCTACCATTTTTACGGTGAAAAGTAAATGCATCAAGACATGATATATATAAATAAATAAAGCTGTCTATAGATAAGCGAGCTTTACAAAACTAGTTGAGCTTTCTTTTAGCCATTTTAATTTAGTAAAAAAATCATTTAGGGTTTTGTCTTCTTGCTCAGAGTTAAACGGATGAAGTGAGTTCCTGGTTGATGATGAAGAAGAGTACAACTTGAAGTAAAAGGGGTTTTAACCGAAAAAGTATATTGTGATTAAACATTGGGTTTTGGGGCATTAGTAGCAGCATCGTTGAGCAAAAATAGATAACTATTTCACTGTTTAAAAAAAATTGAATGCATGTTTACTGGTGTCAAACTAAACACCATATTTAACGCCAGCTCTGTTTGCATATTGTAACTCATATACCAGTTTTTAAAGCCATGTACCAATATGTATGATAATGAGCAGCATCAATAACATGTATTTGACATCGGCAATTTTGTTTGAAATAACACTTTTAGTTTTACATTTTTCTGGTACTTTTTCTTGTCTTGTGTTGAGACAGCACCAGCAGCAACAATGCTAATGCTTTAATCCTCCCCCATTCTACATACTATCCGTGAGAACTTACTGTGAATACTTCTTGTTCTTGGAGTAAATATAGATAAAAATGTTGAAGGGTTCTTGCATGTATCACCTTTTCCACTCCACTTTTTAACATTCTGTAAAAAAAATGAAGCTGAAACAAAATTGTTAACAAAAATAAAAATAAACTGGCCAGGTTCATTTTTTGTTTTTTTTGGAAACACCTCGTTTATAATTTAAAAAAATAAATTTAACAGAAACTTGTTTATAAGGCAACAAGGTACTACGGCCAAATTCGATACGGGTTTAGTACTATGAATTATTAAAAATCTAATTTGTAAAAATATACTTAAAATTTCTTAAATAAAGTAAAAATTAGTAAATGTTTGTCTTGAAAATGAAACAATTTCTCGCCATATCTAAGTAAAGGCGTGGAGTAAACTGAATAATGGTCGTTTAAAATTTCTTCGAAGAATGACTTTCATAATCCAAAGTAAACGTTATTTGAAAGTACATGAAAGTTAGTCAGCAGCTATTAAATATTAAATATAGAGTAAGTAGCATTTATAAATTTTTGTGGCTGGCGTCATCAACTCCATACTCGCCATAATGCTTCCACTTTTAACTACGCGTCGTATGCATGCATATATTTCCAAGCATACGTCGGGAGAGTCACGTAAGATAAATATCCGGAGACAAAAGTAATAAAAACTAATCCCCCCTTCTCCCTTAAATGGGGGAGCTTACCCCGTCGTCATAAATGAGCGTACGTGCATACCTACTTTAAAGATTATCGAAAATTATCTTGCATATTTCCCTTTACTTTCAACAATACATTTTCGATCCTCACGTCCGCATTGAAGTTGGAACTATTCGAAACATTCTGATATTCAATAACGAAACAAACTGAACTTTAGGTACTATTGAAAGACAGCAGTAAGCTTGTTCTGTTAAAAAACCCGGCGATGGCGATAATCCCCAAGTCCAAAATAGCTCACTTGTAGCAAGGATCCGCATCGAGCACGTACTCAACTACCTACCTTGCATGAAAAGTCACCTTTTTTACTTATCGCGTCTTACTCATACCGACCAAGGCATATTTTATTTTTAAAATTTTTTAGCAGTCATTTATTCGGAAGGGGACAAAAAGAGAGCTTACATACAAGCGCCAAATTTTTTAGGTACCTCTCAAAGCAACCCTTCTTCTTAAGTGAACGCATTTTGTGTGTAAAGAAGGAAGGTACATACACCGGGAATGGGGGTGATATGGACCCTTACGTGTCATTCATACTTACTTATTGCTCAAATGTAGTCAAACTCGGGCCCTTCTGTTTTCCCGTCTTGATTTTTTCAGTTCTTCTTGAACACTGTGCAAGCAAACATCTCTCGAGCTCTCAAGTTTTAGTTGTTTCGTGATACATCCTTTAATGTGGTGCAAATTGTGCAAACCTGTTTAAAGCCAAAAGAAAATTCAAAATTTATTTTAACCGAGTTCTTATTTAACTACGCAAAAATATAGCATCGCTATTAAAGTGAGTTTCCTGTTTCTGGTGAAATTATCATTAAAATTAACTCCACGAATACATTCAATATGGCGTCTTCTGGAAGCCGGTTTGCAGAGGAAATTTTACCAGAAGAGGTGAGCATTCCATTAATTATAATTTAAGCTAGTATTGTAGTTCAGTAGTAAGTAGTTTACATGGTAGTGATAAAGTTGACAGGTTTCATAAAAGGAGTCATTTACTCTTTCACCTGACACCAAAGCTGTTTAATTTTGTGTTAAATCAGTTATGTGCATTAAATATAATTTTAAAAATTATTTTTGTGTTTTGTTTAGGTTTGGGGAAAAATTTTTTCCAACCTTACCAACTCCGACGACGTGATGAGGTGTTACCAGACGTGCCGACTGTTCCAATCCCTCCTGAAAACCTCAGTTTACTCGCAGGTATGAATGCCCATTCTCATTTACTACGATTCTAAATAATTAATAAATCTTTTGGATTTCCTAAATCGAAACATTATACACATGGTAACATAAAAATCAAAAGTTTAGGTAATCATAAAAGATAATAGCATACACATACGCATTTTTAATGGGCTTGTTGATTTTTCAATACACTTCCATGACAAACATATTTTTAAATGTTACATGACTTCATGTTAGTTTAGGTTCAATGTGAGAACTATTATCTTAGAACTATATCATCGTGTCGGTTTCAAACTGATTTTTTAATATTAGCAACTCGTACTCATACTACATACTAATTATTTGGTACCTCATTTTTATAATGCTGGTTTTACGTAATTACCCAAGATGATGATTGATCCTATTCCAAATCCCTCATCAAATTCCCACGCAAATTTTTATATGCTGTTCTATCTAACAAATTAACACTTTGTTTTTTTAAAGTATCACAATTTACAATTTATCGTTAGTGCTCAACCATAATTGTATCTAGAATTTTAAATAAGTGTACTGGGAGTCTATTCAAAATTTTAAAAATTAAAGCATGGCATAACGGGTATCCGAGTTCCCTGCAGTATTCAGTTAATCGCATGATTATCTTCAAGTGTGCATAATGTGCTACAATAAATTAGGATGGCGCCTTAAGATAGACACTTAAAATTCATTACAACCATTCGTTATTGTATTATTCTTACGGCAAAATCAAATCCAGCCTCCTACATAGAGTCCTTGGTCATCTTTGATTAATTTCGCAGAGAAAACTTCAGACTATATATGAAGTGATCCCTCATATACGAATGCACTGATACCGAGAAAATGTACAGTCCAATATTTTTACAGCATTAATTTTTTAACGTCAACAATTAATACATCTCGTATTAATTGTCCGTAATGCCTAAGAGGGATCAACACTGATAGGACAAAGTTTTATCTACCATCCTTGTTAAGTTTGACATGAAATTAATGAAAGGTAAAGACGGTAGGATTGTTTGAAGGAACCATGGTATTGCCATAAGATTAGCATTGATAACTTTAAGTTGCAATAAACATTAACAGTATCCCTTAACTTTAAAATGAACTGGTATGCCTGCTTGTTTATTCATAAAACGCCTTTTGACCTGACGCCCTTTTCGCCATCGGTAACAAAACATACTCCAGCAAGGGTAGTCTTTCAAATATCGTTATACCGATCTGGTAAAACTCGAAAGTGTACAGGTGTAAAAGTGTCCACAAATATACCTTTAAAACCATTCCAATTAGTATTATATTATTGAGCCTGCCTATATATTCGGATAATATTTTTTAAATAAATGCTATTTTCTTCCGGTGGTTTGGTTAGTTAGGTGCTATGCTATAGTTCCATGTTCTTGTATGTTAAACGATGCATGATGATGCATACATGCATCATTCCAAGTTGATCACCGACAGTTCAATTCAATTTGGACTTAACGTCTTTAAGATATAAGCAAACTCACAAAGCAAAGCAAAAATTATTACTCATCTTTGGACAAATTTTTATTTTTTACTTGCGCTACGCCATACACATGCATGATATTCGCATTATAAAATCCTTCTCAGCACACTTACATTTTCAAGATACCTCAACTCATTGTAATTTTTTTTACATTTTTTTATTCCAGGCATTCGAAGTGCTACTAGCAAACGTATCGGGGTCCAAGCAGCAGTTGAGCGAAAAAGATCTCCTTTCGTGTCGATTAGTTTCCCCCGAGTGGCAAGGAGTAGTGGACCACTTTGCCCAGTCCTACCCAACCCGCCTGGATCTGTCTTGCTATCGCCTTAAATCAATTGGGAACCAAGGCAGCTTCGCAGATCAAGCAGACCACCCCCGAAATCGTTTCGGATCCATTTTACTGGAATACCACAAACTAGATAAAGCTTTCCAGTTAGTGCAGGAGATAACTGAAAACGCCAGAGTCAAAAGAAACTTAAATTCATTAGTCGGCCGACATCTCGTCATTGCCGAGACAAGTGTTGGTAGAAGAGAAACCCCGGATGAGAAAAAATCCAACAAGACAAGCTTCTACAACATTGTGTCGCAACTCTTGCAATCCTGTGGTGAACATATCTGGTACCTGACAATAGGTGCTTGGGGCTTAGACAACTTGCCTGAGTGGTTCTTGAACATCATTTGGAAATGGCTTCGGCTGCTTCCCAATTTAAAAATGATCACGTGTCAAATGTCTGTGGACTACATGGAGAAATCCAAAAAACTTGAAATGTTAAATCAATTACAGGTTGGCGTTGCCCAACAACCCTTCCCGCATTTACCCCATTTGGTTACCCTGCAACTCAACGGGGTCCCTGATATTGTGCTCCACTCCGCTATGAATGTTAATCGGCAAGTGAAAAGGCTAGAAATTGTGCAGAGTGGTAGTACAAGTGTTCCCCTAAATTTCACTCGCTGGAAGCACACCTCCTTAACAGAATGCTGCATAACCATCGGTCATATGGAAGACTTTTACTCCCTCACGAGTTCGGATTTGCCCTTGGAAAAGCTAACGATAAACTTTGCTTTAGATCCGGAATTCTTGTCCCAGGTTGGTAAATGCATGGGTCGATTAGGACATTTTGGAAAAACACTAAAGTATCTTAGAATAGAGATGTCCAAAATGGTGGACGAAGCACTTCCAATAGCATGGCAGTTACAGCTTCCAAGGTTAGAGGAGTTGCATCTTCACGTGGTGAATCAAGTCGACCTTGCCTTTATTGCACCCATGAAATCCCTCCGAGTTCTCAAGTTGTCTGTGTTGTATTGTGACAGAAGGGGAGATCCTCGAGTTCGGTATTTTGACAGTAGCACTTCCATGACGCACTTGGAAGAGTGCAGAATTTGGGAATTTAGTTCTGCCTTGCGGAAGATTCAAGTTCAGATTAAGTTCCGCGTTAAAAGATCTCCTAATGGGAAAACTAAAGCCAGGAATCCTATAAACAAAAGTTACTATCGCCAGTATAAATTCGGAGGATTTGCTAAACGCAGCTGCATCAAATCTACTACTCAACATTACCCACTGTAAACTCTATTATTAGTTAGCAGACCTTCATGTTGTCTTTAAACTGTTCCATACAATTTGTGATTATATTAAATATTTGTTAAGTGATAGTGGCTAGATAAATAATAATTTATAATTAAATATTTGTTGTATTGAAAAATATGTTTTGTTATTACTTAAATTG
Organism: Callyntrura sp. NNG-2020; assembly: GCA_027744055.1. Classification (NCBI taxonomy): domain Eukaryota; kingdom Metazoa; phylum Arthropoda; class Collembola; order Entomobryomorpha; family Paronellidae; genus Callyntrura; species Callyntrura sp. NNG-2020. Next base: position 6,760 of record JAHZNE010004195.1, read on the forward strand.
AAACATAAACGAAAATTGTAGGTATATCTCTTTCACTTTGATTGTTCATAATAGTTGTACTTTAAACCTGTTTTAAACACTACGTAGATAATAAATAATTTTGTTAATAGGACCAAATATTGTTACAAGTTAAACGGAATATTGAGGTGACAATTACTTAATTAGCATATTTAAATATTTTATCACTCCCGCATATTTATCATCAAGTTTTTTTTACATCTGTAACATTCTCTCAACATTAGCGGCAAGGACATAATAACATGAAAACTTTCATTGTATTGCATCTTGGCGCTGTAACTGTTTACCATGTCACCACCTCCCCTCGGAACTTCAACATGTATGCATATATAGGCTTCAAATAGAGGTTCTACTCACATTTATTGGAAAAGGAAAAACTCTGAAATTTGCAGGAAGCAGTGGAGCCACTACGACGTTTATTTGACACTGATAAGAACAAAAGTTAAAATAAGAGTAGTCATTCCCATTGTTCTATTGTCCAACGAGGACAAAGACAATTAAACGTACGTAGCATTCGTTACTGCAGGTGTTAGGTACATTTTTTGGTACAATTGTATAATGAAGAAAATATACTTTCATTATTACCAAGAAATTTTTTTCGAACATGTTTTCGGAGCTGTTTCGACAGCCACGGTCTGGAAGTGGAGGACTGTCGTTGATGGGGATCATGGTAGTGGTAACCGGCTTATTGGCCACTGTTACTGCTGGTGCTGATCAACCTAAAGAGAGTCAATGTGGAGTATCGAATATAAAGTCGTGGGTGGACCCTTTAAACTGGTTATTACGTTAAATACGTACACAAAAAACCCTTTTCTATTCATAAAATTAAAATTTATCTCTTTGGTTGTGCAGTGAAGGAAAGGAGAAGTTGGCGATATGGTTTAGACAGTAATTTTCATATTGGATGGTTAATGGTTTTTCAGCTCCGTATATTTCCGCTGCTTTCGAGTAAACGATGTCTGGAAAATGGTGAAGTTAACGTGTCCGTACGAATTAACATGGGATGTGCGCTTGGATTCGTGTGTAGTGGGGGAGTGTAATCAAAAAGAGGATAATGAAAATCTGGATGTCAAATTTCTGGATATATTTGCCGGAAGCAAACAAGAGGGGAATGAAAAGCGTCAGAGGAAAATTCCCGACCCTGCAAATGTAAAACCCGGACCTAAGAATGTAACTCCCTGGCTTAAGAATGTAACTCCCGGGCCTAAGAATGTAACTCCTGGGCCTAAGAATGTAAAACCCGGTCGAAAAAGGAGCAGTAGTGAAGAGATCAATGACGTAGGTAAACACTACACTGGCAGTAATAAACACGACGATAATACCAAGGTTGCCCAAAGTAACAAAACTCAAGCTATAATTAATGAATTTAAAAGTAACGAAAATATTAGATCTGGAATTACCGAAGATGATAAAATTAACGAAAATGTTAAAATTTGGCCGAAAATTAACGAAGATTTTAGAACTGGAATTATAATCGACGAAAATACTAGAACTGAAAGTGCAGTTAACGAAAATATTCCGGATGCAACTAAAATCGATGAAAATATTCGGAATGAAACTGAAGTTAACGAAAATGTTACAACTGAAACCGTAATTGACAAAAATGTTACAACTGAAACCATAATTGGCAAAAAGGTTCCAACTGGAACCTCAATTGACGAAAATTTTAGAAGTGGAACCGTAATTAACGAAAACTTTATAAGTGGAACCGTAATTAACGAAAATTTTAGAAGTGGAGCCTTAGTTGACGAAAGTGTTAAGAATCAAACCGAACCTGACAAACTTGAAGGCAGAAAAATGCCCGGAAATCACACCAAGATTGGTCATAATCATAAGAACAGAAAGAACAGCAATCATACCAAAGGCCACCAGAAACACAGCAAACAGGAAGGAAGCGACAACAAAAGTAAAATAGACACAACTACTGCGCGTAACGACGAATCCGATCCTATCCCCGGCAAACTAATTAGCGTAATTACGGATACTGGAAATGTCAATGCAAAAGGCAGTTATAAAAGTAATTATAAAAAAGTTGACGAAAATGAAAACGTTCGTGACAGTCAGACTCAGACTGAGAAAATTATGAAAGGAAAAAATGACATGCGCAAAGATCCGAATGGGCAATATGACGAAGAAGGAAGAAATGAAGGCGTGGTTTCAAATGAGATGAATTTTAACAAAAGTGACTTTGAAGGGGATGAAGACGGTGATATACATGGACACGATGGGGAGCAGGCTAGTGGGTCTGGCAAGTATAAAAAAGAACGGAGTACGAGTGCAAGACTTGATAGTGGCAAGAGCAAAGGTGCTGGAAAATTCTATAAGCCAAATTACATATCAAGGAACGCCCATGGCAAAACTGCGGATGGTACTCGAAATTCAGGGAGAAATGGCTTCGTTTTTGTGAAAACGAGAACAGCGGATACAGAAGATGACGGTTCCTTTAACGCAGATGATCAAGGTTACCAGGATTCAAAAGACAAAAGTTTTAACAAAGCTGACCAGGAGCCTAGCGACATGAGTTATAATTTCAACAAAGCGGGTCAGGACTCAAGCGACATAAATTATAACGTTAACAAAGCTGATCAGGAGACAAGTGACATAAATTACAATTTTAATAATGCTGATCAGGAGCCAAGCGACATAAGTTATAATTTTAACAAAGGTTCCGCTAACGTAGACCTGAACGGAAACAATAACGGAGTCAGTAATGTGAATGATGGAGATGAGGATATGCTCGAAAAAATCACAGTCACATTGTCATACGCTAACCAAGATAACCAGGGGTCGGGCGACACGAGTTTTAACAAAGATGATGGCGATGATGAAGGAAACAAAGACATTATTTATGACTTTACGAGGGACACGCGTTTTAAAAATGGGGCGGCTGAAGGGAACAATAACGATCAAGTCACCACGCCGACAAATATTCAAAATGCCGATGTAGATGACAATGGCAATATTGAACGGAGTTGGAATACAAGAAAAGCTGCAGAGGAGAAAGTAACAAGGGAAGATGACAATAACACGAAGGATACATCTGGAGAAAATGTAGATTACCAAAAGGCTTATAAAGAGAGCTTAAAGACAGTTACAATCAAGAGTGATGACGAAGAGGAAAAAAGTGAAACGGAAACGGAAAATGATGCATCTACCTTGAATCTGGAAACAAAGGATCGCCAAGGCGACGATGTTAGTGTTCTTGCCAAAGATGAGTACCAAGATAACAAGAGTTCAAGCACCAGTGACATGAATGATAATAGTAATAATAATAACAATAATAATACACTCGATGGTGAAGTCGAAGTGAACATAAACAATGATACAACCAGTGACGCAAATGTAAACGATGGAGCGGATGCAGAGCGCAAATACAACCTAGTCGCCAACGCTAGAAATTTCCAACAAGATATCTGGAATACACAAAACGCTGAGAAAAGCAAGGACAACAACGAAGATGATCAGGTTACAAACTACATGAATTTTCACAAAGAGGACGATGAGGGGGAAGAAAACAAAAATATTGAAGACTCCACGGTTGCAAATCATCAAAATGAGATGGACGATTTAGATAAAAAGGACCAAGTCACTAAATCTGAAAATAAAATTCAAAATTCTACCGAAGACAACAAAGGCAACAGCGGACAGCGTTTAAATACAACAAATGNCAAAATTCTACCGAAGACAACAAAGGCAACAGCGGACAGCGTTTAAATACAACAAATGCCATAAAAGTGAACGTAAACGTGGAAATGTACAAAATGTCAAATGAAACCTCTGAAAAAAATGTGACATTCCAGAGTGATTCTCAAGACAGTGGCTCAACTAACATCACCATCACCATAAAAAATGATAACGCTACTGGAACTAGCGACAGCAGTAATTCAACTTTTATAAAAGTGAGTACCAAGTATGGAAAGGATGACCCCGTTCCTCCCACAGTTCCCGAGGATGTTTTAGACATTGAGTTGGACGAGAAGGACAAAGACCAAAAGCGGCGTGATAGTGATGATGACGATGAGGACGAAAATGACTCCGAAACAAACGTGAAAAGGTCAAACTTGAGCTATAATGATTTCAACTACAATGACAGCAAAGATATTGAAGTCACCGAAGATCCGAATTCATGAATGAAAGAAAAATGAAGCTAGTTGGTAATTAAAACGAAATTATCGTCAATTTTATTGTCATGAAAACAATATGCTACAACTTATTGCGTCACAAGTTGGCAAGTAATAATGGCACACCTTTTGTGGTATCAGTACCACGTAAGAAGAACATTTAATAAAAATAGTAAGCTATAACGAGTGTAAACAATCTTATGAATCCTAACCTTTCGCGTCTTGTTATGTTTACAAATATGTGCTGTTTACGTGGTCGTGTTTTACAATAATCAAACTTGTATCTTGTAAAATCTTGCTGCATCATGGTTCAAATAATATCTAACCCAAACTGCTGCATTAATAACGATCTGACGTGAGCACGTTCAAATTATAAAATGCATCATGTACCTTATCAATGCCCAAATCGTATTTCATTAGGATCTTACAAAATATTGAATATCATGTACTTCCTATCAGCTGTCTACCAATTAATTTTTAAACCAATAATTATCGTGATAATTAATTGTTCCCTCTTCTATACTGGTTGAGTGCCACTACTCGGCGGATAGGAATTACTTTGACGACTAGGACTAGGAACAGGTTGTGCGGACTATGGAAAGTGATAAGGAGGCACATCCCTTCAATTTACATTAATATAATAGAGCCGATTACAGAACAGCTTAATTCTATTCCGCCATGCATGAGAGTACTGGATTTCCAAATGTTAGAGTACTAATTATCCTGGGGGGTTTCATTATGGTGACTAGAGTGACAAATAATATTTAGGCACATATTTTGTACATTCATTCTATCAAGCTCATGTTTATAATGTGGATGGATCATGATTTTTGGATTTGGATCAAGCATTTTGGAAGGTACATATCTTTTGTGTTGTTACATAATATGAGGTTTAAGCGCATAAACACATATTTTGAATTTAAGCACACATTATAACACTTTTTTTATCGTAGTTCAACATATTTTTGGCTATTTTTGGTCTTTAAAGCAAAAAACCCAAGTTAAATTTCAGCAAGTTAATTTTGATCAGAGACGGAATTGCGTATATGCTCAAACCTGGACAAAATCTGATGGCAATGTACCATGTACAACTGTATGCACTGCTCATGGAATTCACTGTGAGACTGACGATGAGTGAGTCAGTAAGATAAAAGTATTGAGCCTGTAGAAAAGCTAATGTTGCTATAAAGGCATTTTTAAAGGTCACCTCTCCGTATACGCGAGCAGCATATGGTACTACTAATGGAACCTGTCTTTAAGAACCTGAATTTTTGTCAAACATTCTGTCAAATTGCTGCAGCTACAAATGAATTTGATCTATTAGATAAGGAAAGTATAGGAACAGCACAGTAATTGCTCAAAAATAAGTCACCAGCCAATAAAACTGCAATAATTACTGAATTTTGTGGACTTTCATTTGATTACAAATATGCTATTAAGAGATACACAATCCATTGTCATTTATTTTGAAAATTAACAAAGTGTGAATTTTAAGGGTGTTTTTGCAGGTTACAATTTTACGTTTTCGTCGTCGATAGGTGTAATTTCCATTTTCGATCAAGACCGGTAAGACATTTTATATCTGCATTTCTATCAACGAACACCGCACTCGTACACCAATTCCACAACAACTAAACGTTTCATTCAAACGATCAACCACTCCAAAATAGTCTGAAATTTGATGACTAATATAACAACGTGCCAACTAATGACTACCTAACTAACTGGCTTAACTGCAAATTATCGGCTACTGCGAAACGCGTGACGACACTCCTACCACTACTGACCAGACCGTAAACTGTAAACACAAAGGCCACCTGCTCTAGACCCATGATTATTGCTTATCAAATACCACAGCGTCTCTGGCAACATCAATTTCTTGCTCTGGCATTGTCTCACTTCATGTACATACCTGAGTATTTGTCTTCCCTCTTTATCAAACCCTGTTTAACAGACCGACAAGAAGACAAGATGCTAAAAATTAAAACTGCCTGACATTTGCTACTGTACGAGTACAGAGTACTATACTACAACAAGTGATAAACTGACTACTACCCCTAACCACAGACAAAACGCCACGTGCAACATAATCTACCAAAAATGAAGTATTTAATTGCCACACACCACCGATCCTGTGGTGCTTCCATTTGATTTTAAGTACACAAGTCACACCCTTCTGTGCAATGAGGAGTAAGTACCCCACAACAACCCAACGAGGAACAAAACTGCAGCCGCATACTTGGCTCATACGCACCTCAGAACTCGACTTATCAAACATAGTTGTAGCTTATCAGCCACACGCACTTATGTTTGTCTGACAAGCCATGAAACAGAGACTGAAGATACAAGTCGATAACCAGTTTCTGTAGCCGTTTACATTAATAAACTTGCCGCAATAAGCGCAAGCATGTAATCAATCATTTAAAGTGTCTTATACTCATACACAGCTACAACTAAATCAAAGGGGTTGGATTCTAGGGAATAATTAATTAGGTGTAAAAACGCAAAAGTATTTGTAGATCATTAAGAGTCGATATTAGAGTTACACAACATGTAACCTAATAAGTAAAGGATCTTTTAGCCAATTGATTGAATTATTTAGGTAGCCCCAGTTATGATCCTTATAATCCTTTGTGTTTCTTCAATTTTGTGCGGAAGTAGAAAGATAGGGACTTACACACATGTTTAGTAGAGAAGTCAAGTGTGAAATATTGTTTATGGGGCGGGTAGGACAAGATCAAAAGGAAGATTAAAATGGTAGACAGCTTAAACGGAAACAAAATTTGAGGGGGGGGGGTGAGGAGATTGGGGTATTAGGTAGAGGCTTTCTTGGGTATGGCAGAACGGCAAAAATGGAGTTGGTATAAAAACGAGCGATTGTTTTGTAGTAGTCACTCATTCATTCATCAACATCTTCTCAACAAACACTTGAAAGCCCTAGTCATCCCAAACTTTTTTAGCCATGCGTTCTGCAACGGTAAGTTTCCAAATATATAAAGTGAAATATTTCTGCTGGAGGAATCGGGAACAAGAATATCGCCTGAGTGGAGGAAGGATTAAAATTGTTAACTTTTTTTACTTACAGCTTTTCTTTGCTTTGGCCACTGTGGCTGTTTGTGTCTCCGCCCAAGGTGGTGGTGGTGGTGGATTCGGTGGAATCGGAGGAGGACGTGGTGACGGTGGAGACGGAGATGGCGGTCATGGTTGGGGCTGGGGTTGGGCCAAGCCACATTATAAGTATTCATATGCCGTTCACGATAAGGTATACATTTCAACGTTATCCACAAATAATTGACACTAAAATATCAGTTATCTGATCACTGGAAAGTCTACAATGTGGTATACTTGAAATTACAGCACACCAAGGACGAAAAGCACGCTGAAGAACACCGTGATGGGGATGTAACCAAGGGATCTTACAGCCTTGTTCAACCCGATGGCGTTGTCCGTACCGTTAAATACGTCGTTACCAAGCATGGTGGTTTCCAAGCCCAAGTACACAACAAGGGATGGGCTGCTCACCCCGGATGGGGATGGGGACACTCCGGAGGAGAAGGAAGGGGTCTCGGAGGTGGCCGTGGGGGTGAAGGAGGTCTCGGAGGAGGTCGTGGGGGTGAAGGAGGTCTTGGTGGACGTGGAGGACTCGGAGGTGGTCTCGGTGGCCTTGGAGGACTCGATGGCATCGGTGGATTAGGAGGTCTCGGTGGCCTTGGAGGTGGTCTTGGAGGACGTTTCTAAATGGTAAACGTGAAGATCAACTAACTTATTAGTTCTTCCTCTCGTCTTTCGTCACGTTTTTACTATTTTCCGTTTCCTCACTCTCTTCGCTATCTCCAATTCCCCTATTCCCTCCTTGTTTCTGTTACGCTGTCCTTCTTGTTCTTTTTTAACCTCTTTGTTCTCTTCTTTTTAACCTTTTATCTTTTATTTACATTTCTGTGTCACAACCTGTGTACACCAGTCATACCTATAGACTGCTATACTTTGTTACTAATGAGTGCCTTAACTGAAATATTGTACTGGCTACATATTTCTAATTGTGGGATAACCCCACCCTTCCTCAATAAAACTATAATCTTTTAGTTTACCAACTTTTTGTTTCTATTGACATTCATTTAATCATCAATTCATATTTTTTGGTACCATGGTGACATGTGTAATTTAAAAATGCAGTGGAGCTAGTGGAGCATAATATACTACACCATCAGTGTTAATATGCGGCAATTTTCCCACATTTAATGATGCTGAACACATTACATCTACCCTGAAATATACTAAAAGGCTAAGTTCTGTTGTCAGGACACTGACGATTTTTATACATACGCATATGTGTTCAATACCTACTTTTTAATTAATGTACAGCTTAAGTATATTTAAACATCATTTACAAAATTTAGCATTATTATTAAATTATTATTAACAGTACTACCAGTACACTGATTACAAACGTGCAATTTTTATGTTTCATGGCTTCATGCAAATGCGTTCATTAAAAACGTCTAGTTTTTTTTTCAAAATATTCAGTTTGCAATAACTAGGCAACAGTGCTCTACGGCAAGGCTAATAGATATTATATTGACTTTATGGGATAACGAGAATTAGGGAGTTTTTACTAAATTATGAATTATTTCTTATGAGTAAAGATAATGCAATTCAAAACACGACGTCAAAATAATATTCAACGTAACGTAATTTTAAATGTATAACTTAATTTTGCGCAGTGATAATTACATTATTAATTATTACATAACTAGATCAATATAGTAGGGAAACCCAAAGGAAACTTCATAATAAATACAAATAATAAGTATATAAGTATATGACATGATTCTATTTTAGATTTGATTTTCAATTTGTCCTTTTCTTTGAATACACACATAATTTCCATTTATACCGGCTAATTACTAGTTACGTCGAAGGCTACCAGCGCGTAGTCATACACAAATTATACTTAAAGTTAAAACTGCTATAAACAGTACAGGACTACTGATGCAAAAATTTAAAAAAATTGATACTGTTAGGTACTTTACACTCTACCAATTATTGCTTCTTTTTCATAATTAACGATTAGTAAAATTTAATGTTATGCTAAGTTAAGCATAGCATGGGGAGAAATGTTACCGGAAGACACTACAGCATTTAACATAGTGCACGCGAAGCGTTTATTTAAATGTTCCGTAGTAACGTATTTGAGTAGAGTTATTCGGTTTTCTATATCTTGACAGCGTGTGGCATGTGTTCATTTTAAAAGTTGTAAAAACTTAATGATAAATAAAACCAAGAGAGAAAACCCTGAATCCAGAAATACATTTCCCCTGTTGTGAGTTGTAAAGTTTATCGGATCTACCGGTGTACACAGTATTTTAGCTTGTAGCTATCTGTAATATCTCGAAATTGGAATGGTGCGCTGACCCGATCATGTTGCACTATAAACAGGTCTATACAACTTGAGTTCAGTTAGAATGTTTGACTATTGGGAGTAATGTAACACCCTGTTTTACTTTCAACCTTATCTCAACTAGTGGTATGATTTTTCAGTCATAATAGTATACGTAACAGTAGTAATGGGGGGAATAACTATAACTTTTGTAATATTGTAGAATAGAGAGACAGGGCTAGTCAGTCAAAGTGTAACTATAGGCAAACAATTATATTTACTAACGGTTTTAAGGATATTCGTGATATTGACTTAATTGCTTGTTCACTTCAATTTGCTATTA
>JAHZNE010004196.1:0-14123 GCA_027744055.1 Callyntrura sp. NNG-2020
GCTTAGTGTGCTTGCTTACTCATGAAACAATATCTAAAGAGATACAGCTGAAGAAGCGCCGAAGAATCGGCTGAAGAAACATAGGTAAGTTTGCTGTGTGTAGGAAACCTTCGCCCCAGAATTTTTTGAAACAAAAAAGTATTAGGGGACCTGATATAATCTCAGGATAGGGTCTCCATGTCAAAGGATCTTGACTAGTTGAAAAATTTGTGAAATTGTCATTGTCTGTCCGTCATTTTTGGGTTTGATTTTAATAGATACATCAAACTCTTCTTCATTTTTTAAATTCGATCTACGTTGTTAATGCTGTTGTTTCTCTCTGCTTGGAGGCAATGCGACCAACTTGCATCCCTCCCTGCAACAACACTACTGCAAGATAGCATGAAGGCGGAATTTTCTTTTGTTTTCGCCGGTCGAATAAAAATGCCCTGACCACTTCGCCGACACCGAGAATCCCGTAATGGACCACTACTTTCATCTGCAATTATTACAGGAGGTGTTGTTGTAATGATTTTTAAAATTAGTTATTACGAAGTAAAACATAAGGATAAATATAATTATGCATTCAGAAGTGTTTTATTAATTAACTGTTATTTAACTAATTGAAATTACTGCTAGAATTGCTGTTATTGGCAACAGCAATAAACATTAGTTTTTGCCATCGTCATAATCGGGGCACTTTGAGATGCGGGAGTGCATATACCAGACCAACACGTTGTTTGTTGTATAGATTGAATCTATTATAGATTGATTCATTTCTGAGGATGGTGGTTTACATTTTAATTGCAGTTTCACAGGTTACCATGTTACCAGCAGGGCGCTAAGGTTTCATGGTATAGTACAAATACTTTAGCTTGTTGTTGTCAGTTTTTTTGCACCATACCAGCCAACGTAATATGAAGTAAGGTGTTTATTTTCATTTCGTCAAACCGTCAACAAAGTTCATTACATTTTTATCACCACCAAACCAACACATTTCTTCTATTAATATAGCGCCACGTCTAATTTATCGTGCGTCATGCTATTACCAACCCTTATTGACGCTCGTTGAATACGTCAAGAATATGAGTAAGACAAAACTATTAGACACACACGTTAAAATTTATCATACGAGATTGAGGTATGAGGTATGTCCATTCCGAGTGCGCAGTACTTCCGGATGTCCTCATTTTATGCTTTATTTGCACATAAAATTGCAATTATGCGCTGAGCCTCAATGCAAATATTGTTCTATACTGTCTATTTTTATTCAAACATACGTATATCGTAGGTACACAATAACCAATTACGTCATCATCATTTAGGCCGGAAAAAGTCAAATTGAAATGTGAGATTAGCTTGACGAATGCAAGCTTGTTGCCAACATTTCCACTGCAGGATAGTTTTCTTTGTTTTAGGACTGACGGTGAATTGTATGTGTATTTCTTACATTACGATGGAGATACTATACTGCCACATAGTTTTAGCAAACCATCACAAAAATGCATTAAAAATGGGGAAAGCATTGCATGCATCTTGCTACGAATACCTCACCACCAACATTTTATGATGTGAGCACGCTCTAGTCTACTTTGTGTGGTCATATAGTGCTTACTGGCTGCTGGTGTGCTAGCGTTATACAAAACATGCTTTCACTTTTCTACTTTTCACCGTTCGTACATTCCCGTTGGATCAATATTCCATTCTTTTGGTGTGTTGCCTTTCTCACTTTCAGCTATAAAAAGAAAAGTACCTGATGATTTAAAAACATATGACGCATAACGCGATTATACAAATTCCACAATTTCCTCAGTCGCATCTCTGCACGTATACACACGTACAATATATATGACGAAAATTCCTATCAACGAACATTTCCGTGTGAATATAGTAATAACAATAGTAGCATCTGGGAATACGAGCAACGAGTGAAACGCAATATAGTAATCCGAAAAACCAAAACACGAGCATCAATAAAAGCAGGCTTTTATTTCGCACTACCGCATGAAAATTATTGTATTGCTTCTTTTGTTCGTTCGCTTATAAACTTATAACAAATCCACCAAAGTCAGTATAGATAATGCGTCATCATCATCATCTTCGCAACGACAACGATGATGAGACAGAAGAAAAGAAGGAAAGGGATATTAAAGTAACGTCGTTAGTGGTAGTTGTTTTTTGTTGTAAATTGTAGTTTAATAGGAAGAATGGAGGTATATGAGTAGAATAGTTGATGAAACGGTTTTATTTTTTAAGTCGCGTCTAGTTTAGCTGTTGTGTAGTTGGTAGTTGGTACTAATACGGAGCAGTAGAAGTTTTTCAACAAAACGCTTTGTTACAAAATTCATTTTACTGGAACAAAATGTGATCAGGTCTTCCTGAAAGTATAAAAATTTAGATAAGCATGGCCCTGGCAGCGGGTCTACACGGTGCAGTTAGATTTAGCTTTCATAGGGCGGGCAAAGTTGACCAGTTTGGAGTGAATTTTAAAGTGAGGATTTTGGTAGACAATGATGTGATTAGACCATTTAGGAAGGTGTCAGGGAAGATTGTTATCGAGACGAGATTCCCAATTAAACACAAAGGTCACAGGCTACCTGATATTTGAAGAATGTTTAATGGGTGTAATACCGTAGACCATCCTATTTTTACATTCTGTTTTTTTTTCTTTGCAGGAATTCTTATCCAATTCGAAGGGCTGTGTTTACTGCGATATGCCTCCAAATTTGACAACAGGACGACGTTCCATCAAGGTCGACAAAGCATTCTAGAAAACACTAAACCAGAAGTAAATGGCTACCAAGAGTCACCTATAAGGCAGGTTATCATAGAGGAAGACGAAAGCGACCATGGTAAGGAAAATTACAATGATGGAGGTAGCATATAACAATATACAAATGTAACGTAGATTTGTAGCTAATGTCTATAAAATCCACAGGTTCTTACTCAATTAATCCGGGAACTGCAACTGCCACGCCATTTCTTCTTGAAATTCCGGGGGATCCACACTTACCAGCACCTTTCAAAAATGAATATGGGAATTTGGTTTACCGGTTGGTGGTGTATATGAAATCCACTTGTGGCGCAAACGTGGAGGTTGGAGAAAAGATAATGAGATTTGGCGGGCATCACAATTTACTCAATAATGTAGAGTCAATGATACCAGTTTCGCTCGAAAACTTTTTCAAAAAGTCTATGTTTTCGAGGAAAAGGCTGGTTGAGATCGTTTTCACCCTTGACATTACCGGGTGTCTCCCAGAAGAAAATATACCGTTTGTATTGTAAGTATAACGTACTAAAGGAATACCTAAAATATTAAATTTTGCTACTAATACTGTTATATCTATTACTCGTTACGTCAATGTTATTATTATTTTTATAGATACGTCAAAAATATCAAATGCATTCCCCTTCAGGTCTCCATACAACTGGTACGACAGTTTAAATATGACGCGAGTGGAAAAAGAGATTCTCCCAAGAAGAGGTTCGCTGTGGTAGCTGTAATGGAAAAGGAAGATTTTGAACCTCAGCCTGAGTTGACGTGGGTTGACAGTTTGTATGTTCCGGAAAATCAAGAACCCAGTTTCACCGCTCATAGCATGTATAATGTATCGTATTCTATACAGGTATACATACTTTTCAATTAGCTGTGTCTTGGCGTATCATGTTTCAGGTTACATAAAAAAGTAATTCTATCCCGATTATTTTTAGTATAAAGTGAAAATTTTGGACCACGGTACAATCAAAGGAGAAACTCCATTTTACATTGGAACAACCCGGGATCCCCTGCAAATTCTCATGAATAATGCCAACGGCTTGTACGTTCCTTTTCAAGGATTTCGAAGAAGAGGATCAACAACGTCAACGCACTCTGTCAGATCCCACAATTCAGCAAAAACAACGTATAGTTTACCTCCAGCTTATTCACAGTTGTCTTCTCGTATTCCATCTGTGGAGACACGTACGTAACTTCTCAAATTACTTTGATGTTGAAATAATAAACCTGGAAACTTTTTCGTACAAACATGGTACAGCAAGAAAACGACACAAAAAAGCTGAATTGTATTTTTTATTAATAGTGCCTCCCACATACGATGAAGCAGAACTTTGGGAACAGTCTCAATCTCACGGAGAAGTGACGTTGGATGTCCCGTTGTTGTTTTCCCCAACTGATAAAACGAACACTGGAAATGGGCTAGAAGAGGGGCAAACTGACATAAATTACTCAGACAGTGACTAAATATGTCACTAGCAAGTGGTTGCTAAGCAAAGTTACATTAAATCTACAAACATTCTTGTACTATATAAGTACACTTGATATTCACATGCACCAAACATACACACAATATACAATTCTCATACCTTGGTCGTTAAAATGACGTTATTTGAGATAAGTTATATTATCTTAATTGCTAATACGAATGTTATTCTCTTTCTTCGATGCCTTGATGAAATCTGTGTTCAATTCATGTATACATAAGTAGCATAAAAACTCATTTTGTGCAGCCTACAAAAGTAAATATTTCTGAAACTTTGACCTTTTCCCATTTGCAGGAAAGGTAGGAGATATCTGATATGATACGTAGATACGCTGAGTATGACCGTATACGTATACGTATATGATCATACATAGCTTCGTGAAAAAAAACGTTTTGTTTCTATTTCGTAAAAACTATTAACTAGTTCTGGTTGCCTATCGGCTACGTTTAGAAAGGAAAACAGGATAATTCATTGCTTATGATAATCGAAGAAGATAATGGAACAAGAAAATTGTTAGAAACTGTTCGAAAATGTTTATATTGTCTTTCAAACTATATACTTATACTTGTTATATAATTAGGCAAAGTGTAAAGTCTAGCTTTTTTACATCTTCCGTAGCTTCTTGTAAAGTTGTACAATCTTCATGCCTTACTCACACGGTTACATTAACTTACTATTATTATTAAGTATGTATGTATGGTTTCATAGTTTCATGGTTCGATGGTTAGGTACATGCACGTGTATTTACATATAATATAGTGTACCTGACTACTGGCTACCTTCAGGGTATTTGAATATATATGTAGGACGTATATATTCAAATGCCCTGGGCTACCTTCTCAGATCATTCTAGGATTTGAGTATGGCTAAAGGAACATGGAGGACGAGAGCGGGGACAGTCCTGCAGTCCTACCCTGTATGAGGGTAGGATATGTACCCTGTAATGTAGAAGAACCTAATCGTAGGGGATTTGCCATTTGCCCCCTTGTCCCCCCGGTTCCTACAGCTCTGGATTTGCGAGTTGTTTAACTATTCCATAAAAATTCAAATGTACAACCAATTCTACCAAGCCATTGTTTACTTTAAAGAAGTCTCATCGTTTCTTGTTGGCAAATGCCCTCGCTTACTTTCTCTCTCTTTAGAATACAAATAGTAATAATACGATGTACTTCCTCCGGGTTATGAATTTTCTACGCGAGACCAAGCAACGGTGGCTTCATCTTTATCTCCACATTCAACCTATATAACGCGAAAAGTTTTATTCCTTCGCTCCGTATGCTCCTCGTCCGTTTCGCATTTATTTGCACCCAGTTATGAATACAAAATCCAAGCATTTGTCTGTCTGCTCATCAATGTAAATCTCTAATTTACATAGTCTGACATTGAGTTCTCTAGAAGCAGAACGTTTTTACAAATTGCTAAAGGTAACCTTTAATGCTATTCCATACTTACATGGTACTGGTAATCTTGCACCACACTGTTTTTATCACTCTATACCACTGCCATAATTTCGAAATTGTTAGTTATACAATGATGTTATATTTTATAAATGTAGTTGGTCAGATTGGCAATTAGCAAACTCCCCTACTTTGGTATGATGAATAATATAATCTGCTCGGTACGGCGCCACAAGTTCAGTAAGGGTGATGCTTAAACAGTTAATGCAGTCTTTCGGGAAACATACTTTTCTCCATCGGTTAAGTTGTCATGTAGATTTTTCACGTAGTCGTCATGTTTGCACCGACGATGTTTTGGGGTTTTTACCACGTTTGCACGGACGTTTTTTCGCTTGTCACGGTTACGTAGACTCTCATGGACAACGTAACCACCATTCCAAAGTAGGATACTTGTCAATTGCCATTCTACCCTAAAACAGTTAGAAATGAAAAAAATGGTTCGTGTAGCGGATCATCCACATGCATCATAGATATACGTTATACATTATAAACCTTGTTTGTTACTTGCTCTCTCTCTCTCTTTCTCTAGTTTTAAAACTTCTCGTTGTATACAACAAACACCCAACGCACTGTGTTTGTCTCTGTTTCATGTCAATAATATATACACTTTTACAATTCTCTTCTGTGGAATACATCTTGTACTTCATACAAAAACTGTCTGTGAAATAAAGTTTTTTTTAGCAATCTTGCAAAAATCGCACGTTTCAAGGATATTGGAATGATAAACATGATCCTGCTTCTTCTTTGTATCAGACATATTATTCTTTCTTTATTCCATCCTTCAAGATCCAACCCTTTTCTGATGGTATGGCACCATTTGGCAAAACATAAATTCATAACGGTACACGACGTAAATCGATATAAAATGAAAAAAGAGGATCGTCGTGAGCTGAATCATCCATCCATCCTGTTAAAAAGTTGTTTGAAATTGCTCCATACTCTAGTGGATATGGATATATATGTTATGTGGTGTTGGAACGATAGCTATTTCGGCTTTGGATATTTGTTTGTTGTTGGCTAACATTTCATTTCGGAGAATCATCATAGCTTTACTTACCTACTACTCCCAATACCAAAGGGGTATAGCGCATTACTATGGTTATGAAGAGTAGATAGAGAATATTAGTCGAGTAGACGTGGTAAAACCATTTCGAGTATTCCATAATGCATAATGTTTAAAACTGGTCCGTTTCTGCAGTGAGCAGTCAAATCCTTTGAACGTCGACAATGGTGATTTGGATGATGAAAATGTTAGTCTAGAGTGTGGCGAATGGTTAGTATAATATTTATGTTATTTGCACGACGTGTGTAGTGTGTATGTAATGTGATACAAGATTTATGGGGGCAGTGAGCTCAAGCAGTGTAAAGTACAAAGACCAAGTACGTACACACGACAGGGTACACAGTGGCATAATGCACAGAATCAAAATGTTGAAGAGGAAAGTAGAATCGAGAAAGAGAAGTAGACTTACATGCCTTTCCTTCACTCGCCACTGTAATTCAAGGCCGTTATCTGAAAAGTGTTTTTAAACCGAGGCAAGTTAATCCGATGCTTCACATAAACTGAAAACTCTCAGGTATTTGGGTAATCTTTTAAAGAGCTCGTCCGGCATTCAAAAGACACGTTGTATGTGTAAAAGCATCCCTCCGTTTACATTTTACATGAATTTTATTTACGCTCAGTAGTTTTGTTCCATTTTAACTAAGCTTCCCGTTTCTCTCTGCTCAAATGGCTGACGGTAGGTTGACGGGAAGTGACTCGAGTACTTTTGGTATTAGAATCAATAATTTCTTCTATTTTTAGTTCATCGAAATAGGTACTATATGAAGGAAATGAAATTGGCGTTGGGCATGAATTTTCAGAAAAACAAATTAAAGCTAACAATATTACAACCGAAGAGCCCTTACTCATCTCTCTTGAAACTCTCTTGCTCTTTCGTTTGCTGTGCCCTTTCTCTTCCCATTCTCCTGTTTCTATGAATATGCATTCAGGTAATGGCAAAGAGAGAGCGAGTAGAAAGCGAGTTCAAAACGAGTACAAAACGAGTTCCGCAGAGGGACCACCTACTATACGCTAATACTCTCCATCTTCCATAATCTAATAATTTTCCGCGAAAACTTTGGACACGGTGAGTGAAAAGTGAAAAGTGGAAAGGCAAAGGACGACGTGCAGCTTTCATGTAGCCTCTTCTCTTGGTCTCTCTATTCTGATTTGCATTAAACACCTTTGACATCATGTAATAACAGAAAAGGTGAATGCATTCAAGCGTTTCTTCTCTCTGTTGTCGTTCGTCCACCTCGGTTTTTCTCCTAATGTAACGTTGGGACTGGGAGAGCCAGCGAGTAATGAATGAAGTTAGAAACGGCAAAGGTAATAATAATGTTTCTTTTTCTGTTTGTCTTTACTTGTCTTCCAATAATTGAAAGTTGTGAGTCTGCAGGGGATACACTAAATAGATAGATGGTCACGACGGCTGTGGCTCCTCTTCTCTCCTCTTTCGTCTCTCTCTCTCTCATCTCTCTCTCTTTGTAGCAGTTTGTCCTTTCAGAGGATCAGAGACAAATTACCCACTCCATAGTAGTCCATGTATCCAACTACTACTATTCATACCCAACGAAAGTTGTCCTTTGTCCTACTCCTACTTGTGCTTCAGTAGTAGCGAGCTTCGTTGAATGACGTCGGATCGATTCAAGACTGCACTCTTTGCCACTCATTAAATTAACTTGAGTAGCATAAATAAACAATTATGTCCTTCCCTTTTCGTCCAATTTTCCCATTTCATTTTCTGGTAGAAGTGAGCTCCGCAACGTGAACACAGGAAGTAGGCTACACCGTAGATTTGGGCTTTATGCCAACATCTACACGGTAGCCATATGCTGCTTTGCATATTAGTTTTCATCATATCTCTCTTTTCTGCTGCTTGCTGTTTGCAAAAGGAACAAGTTGGTCCCTCATCTTCGTCATCATCATCATCAACACTATCATCGTCGACAGCATTTCTTTTCATCTGCTACTCCTTCTGGTGCTGCTGATATGGGTACATTGTGCTGCTGTATTTAATTTATCGAAAACATACAGAAGGAAAACATTTCATAATGAGAATATTTTTAAACGACTCAACAATTCCATAAAGCATAATATCTGATTATTGTATATAAATATAAAGACCTATAGTAGTGGCACGAACGTACCACTTCAACATATCTTGCTTAAATAATTTCTTGCTAAGCTGTACATCATTGCTCAAGCCCAAGAAGAACTACGTAAATCATAAAATATTCAACGTTTTCTCCACAATAAGTCTTCTTACATGCTTCTCTCCATAATTCTTTTTTCTCTCATGTTCTTTCTCTAGAGAAACCCTTCATTGTAGCTCATTCAGCCCTACGGGTGGACACAAAGTACATGGAACACTGGAAAAAATGAGTCTTTTGTTCTTCTGGTTCCCTTCTTTTAAAGCAGGAAAAACTCAAAACTATGATGCACTCAAAAAGCTGGTGAACAAGTGAGTGAGGGAGGCAGAGCAGAGAGAGAGAGAGAGAGAGAACNAGAGAGAGAGAGAGAGAACGGGAGAAAGAATAGACAGATACCAAAAAGGAAAACAGATATACAGTGCCGGAGAATATTTTACAACAGGGCCATTTTATATCTTATGTTCGCTCGCAAACAGGCGAAGTGTACACACAGAAGTATTATTGATTTTTGTATTTCCACCTGTGACTCTCTCTCACTCACTCCATCCCTGCACTTCACTCTCTCACTATTCGCGTTTGAAACTATTGTCATCATCTCCATCATTTGCTCCGTTAGTCGATGATACTTTCACTGAAGAGTCAAAGAGGATAAAAGGGGATGTGTACAAGCGTTATCATATTCATTTTTCAAGGTAGTTTTGGATTATACAAAGGCACTAAACTAAACTCTCCTTCTGGTTGTAGTTGAATTAGCTAGACACGTCGAGAGAGAGAGAGAGAGAGAAAGAGAGAGACGAGAGGTAGAGATAGGGCCGCCCTGTAGTCCTGAGTCCTGTAACAGCATCATCATCACAGCACCATCATTGCACGATAACACAATGTTCCTGTTTCACAAGAAGTGGAGTCAGTTGAGTGGAGGAGAAAGCATCATCTCCGCAGTTGCAATAGTTGCATGTTACAATCAGGAAGGGAAAACAGCAGCAGTAAACACTGCTACATCTACATAATTACATCTTGTTGTTCGTATCAGAACGACACTATCTTTTACCAGGGATTTTGTAGGAGCATTTGTGCCAATTACTTGAAGCTTACTTTACTCAGAAGCTCTGTCAGGCTCTAATTCCATTTCCATAATAGTAATCGTCAACAAGACGGCATGATTCATACATGCATAATAGTATACTACAGAAACACAAGTACAATAATAAATAATAATTTTTATTAACACGACGGACGACTACTACTGCTCTACAAGACTGCGCTGCACATCTTCCACTTGTCTCATTCTTCCACTGATCATTATCATGATAGAATCAGCTTCCAACCAGAGTAAAATGTTGGGGAACAAACTCACAGACAGAGTATTATTGCACATTCGCTACCACCATCATCTTCATCAGGAGCAGCAACATAACCGCAATAGTAATAACAGTAAAGTTTTGAAAAAGCTTAAAGACAAAATACTTGTACCAGTCATCGGACATCTTATCTGTTAGTGTAGTTGAGATCTATTTTAAGAAAGGAAAATCGAGTCATCAACAAAGCAATAAACATGAGAAAAGCTGTAAGAACGAACTGGAGCAGAGTGATTAGCAATTAAGAGGACCACGATTTACATGAAATGTTTAGTGTTGGAGCCTCATGCCCTGTGAGCGCACACAGAAGGATGTCCTTATCATCAGCTTGGCTGGGATCGTCTTCATCCTCTGCCATAAGACAATTTCGTTTTCCTGACTCGTCAGGACTTGGTGGGAGAGGAGTGAAACGAGTTTACGTTTGGAAGGAAAAGACAGAGTACTTTGGAGTGGATTTGAAAACAGACTTAACTATAGAGAGTGATACGGTGGGACCATGTTCAAAAGTTAAGGGTCATTTACTGATTGACACCAAATTTCCTATCGAACATGACGGTAACTGGAGCCATCAACTTTTTACAATTAAGGTGTCTGGTGAAATAAAAGAGGTGACGGATGGTAATGATGACGTGTCATTGTTTTTTTTCTTGTCCAGGGATTTTTATCCAGCTGGAAGCCCTTTGTTCGTTAAATTATAGCACAAAATTTAATGAACGGACTTCGATGCACAAGGGGAGGGGATGCATATTAGAAAACACAAAAGTAAATACTTTTGGTCATTTGGAATCTCCATTAAAATGTGAAATAATACCTGTGACGCCACCAGAGTTTGGGGGTAACTTGTCTATATAGTTTCCATATTTTTTTATCGTACATATGCAACATACAAAGGACAACGAAGGGGCATCAAATTTGATAATGTATGTGGCTCGATGATTATGATACCTACGTATTGTTACATTTCTCTCAGGCCATAGCATCAACTCTGGAGTTTGGCACTACCCATTTCAACTGCAAATCCCCTGTGATCCCCGCCTCCCGGCACCCTTCCAAAACTCGCATGGAAATTTGGATTACAGGCTTGTCGTCTACATGATTTCCCACAGCCCTGCTACTTACGTCAAACTGGCTGAAAAAATCATGAAATGTGATGGCCATTACAATCTTTACGACGATCTGGAAGAGTCATCCAGACCTATCGACATTGAGCAGTATTACCGCAAATCATATTTTAGCCAAAAGAAGAAGGTGAATGCCACTCTTTCCGTGGGGAAGTCTGGCTTCATCCAAGAGGAATTAGTTCCATTTTATCTGTTTGTGAAAAAAACCAAAACGCTTCCCCTCCATCTCACTGTAAATCTCGTACAACACGTAAAGTACCAGGCAACCAGTAATCTGGCATCTGTGGTGAAAATCGTGACGACAATCGCGAGTGAAGAGAAATATGACTGCTCAGAGCCCAAACCCGAAATACACTGGGTTGGAAATATCCGTGTTCCAGAAAACCAAGCACCCACATATGCGTGCAATGCCATGTACAGCGTGAATTACATGCTGGAGGTAAGAACTTTTTAACACTATTTTCATATATACGCTAATGCACTATATTACAAAGTACAGAACATTCATTATGAAGAAAAGTTTTCTACTTCACTACTCACATGATGATGTATATTTCTATACTCACTATTCTCTTCTTTTTGTCAACATTTACGATAAATTTTATCTTGCAGCTTGGCCTATAGCTTGCCTATAGCTGAAATATATAAAAAAATATGTATATATATACCCTTAACAATAGTTGTGTTGTGCCAGGAGCATTCTACATTATTTTTTTACTATTCTAGTTGTTGCTTGATTCACTTACAATTTTAGCGAATGCAATATTAAAGAGTTTTCTGTCATTGTTTTTCTTCCCCTTTCATTTGAACGATAAAAGTTTCAGGTAAAAAGTTCGGAGGAAGAAGTCATTGTTTCAGGTCAGGCACGTATTTTATTGGGAACGACACGCGATCCAATAAAACAGCAGGCAATCTCCTCAGAAGACTCTTTAACAGGAGCACCTCAACCTGGAGATCTTCACCGATCGGGTTCAGAGTCATCTATCCATTCTCAGAGATCCATCTACTCAACACCCATAGCGTACAGTGTACCAGCCCATCTTAATTTATCTATAGATGAGCCTGACGACAATGAAGAAGAGGGTGACGGGAATGACCAAAGGCATGATGATCAACAACCCTCCTCCTCCTCCATTTCCTCTCGTCTCCAGGCCACAAATTCTCCTTCCCCACGTCATCAGCATCGTTCCCTGTCTCATCACGACATGACGGAAACACTACAGGAAGAAGAGGGAGAGGAAGTGATGGAACCGTTTTCATCCGCTCCGTACACAGCCACCTCGGTAAATTCTCTTCTATCCACACAAACCACACTGACTTTACCTCCTTCCTATTCGCAACTATCTTCTCGCATTCCATCTACAGAAACTTGTAAGCACTCCATAGAGCCTAAACAGTAGCATGCTTCTTTAATTACGTACAAGTGTAGTTTAATATTTTAAAAGTAGCGAGTAGCAATATATACATGTGTAGTGGTGATGCATCTCTATATTACTTCTTAATCTTAATATGTATGTATCGTGTAGTTTAACCATTTTTCTCATCCAACTTCTTTGCTCTACTTGTCATTTTCTATATTAGTACCTCCCACTTATGCCGATTTGGACTTAAATCTTGAGCCAGCAGCGTCATTGATTGTTGGCGATGCAGTGGATCTAGAAAAACGATATTCCATAAATTTGGACTCTTTAAATCTTCAAGATGAATACCAAGTTACCTTTTATTCGGTTTAGTTCTTTGTATTTTCATCTATTTCAATTTATTTAGTTATGTATTTCCCTTTTATTCTCTCTATCTCTCTCTCTATCTCTCGTTCGCTCTTTCTCTATTTCTTACTTTCTCTTTCACTCTCAATAAAATAGATAAAGATATCGTATGTAAGATGTATGTGTGTAGGCGTATTTTTGTATGCCCCATATATTTTTTCGAGATATAGATGATTTCATGATATTCGTATGATCGTCAATCCCCCCTTCATTGTCGTTTATTTAGTAGAAATAAATCCTGAACAACCTGGTCATGTTGTAGTAATAGTACAATTATTGTGTAAACGTACGTATACACATTTACCTATTCAAATTATTACACATTTTAACAATATGTATTAAACGATATTATTATAGTCTTTATACATTTTACATTTTCCGATTTTAAAACAAGTTGCTTTTAAAAATTGAATGTCGTCTTTCCATATCACAAACAAACAATCTATTTCAATTACATACACTTTTGTATTTTTAACAAAGAATCGTATTACTGTTTTATCTATCATCAGTCAACTATTTATCATCTTCGGCATTTACGGATATGAATGAAGTATGAAGTATAAAATAAATACGTACTTTTTTGTCAGTTCAATTTCATTTCTTGAAGCATCTAACCAAATTAAATGAGTGTCACTTCACTTTCACCGTTTTCTTTTCATTTGGCAATACCGAGAACAGCTATTAGCATAGTGAGACGATGACATGGAGTGTATATGAGCATGTAATGTGGATGTCATGACATTTCCATGTTCTTGTCAAAAACAACTTGATAAAATAATGACTGCTTCTCCATTCAGACTGACTTGTTCACTGACTGATGAGAGAAAGTTCTGAAAGTTTACGTTTTCATGGCAACGCACGATGATGACTTTATCTACATAAAAAATATCCTGTATAGTCCAAATTATATTACGTCATGACGGTTCTTCAATCATAGGGCGTCAATCAGTTTGTGAATAACTGAAATTTCAGTTCAGTTTCAGTTCAGTT